>VXAU01000008.1:49356-66646 GCA_013399695.1 Formicarius rufipectus | reverse complement strand
ATATATTAAAACACACTTTAGTATGTATATCTAATAGTGATTCACTATTGAAATTTCTATTAACATGTCTTGTTCCATCATTTCTTTATGTCTTTACATAGGTACAAATGACCTATTGAATAATACTGACATTCTTTTGTTGCAGAACAGTCGAAGATTGGACCCCTGTAGAATTTAATAGAAGCATAAGAAGCAGCTACTTTTCATTCCATTTTGTTCATCATAAAATGTTTAGTTTCTTTCTACAAATAGACCAGTAGTTGTTCATCTTATGTTAGTACCCATCCTTCGTTCCTCAGTAATTTCCTATAGTTCAATAAGTTCTCAATATGTTTTACCATTATTCTCTTCTTCAAATCCTCCTTTTGTTAGTACCCTGTCTTCCTTTATTCCTGCTCTTCTTTCAAGTCAGGTTTTTTCTCATGCTTCTCTACTTCTCTTATCAGAGGCCTTTTTCCCCTTGTATGCTGAAAAATTTATTTTTAATATTCTTGACAAGTTTAAATACTTGTCAGTAAGTACAGACATCTTTATATCTTACCACTTGACCTATTGCTGCAGGCAGATATCCAGAATGGTGCAAATTGTCCTATTGTCATGTATGGTTTCTACTGTAAAGAGAAAAGAACGAGTATAACTTGTTCTGTATTCTACTTGCCACACATTCCATATGCAAATAACTAAATTATTTAGCAAAGTTTCTTTATAAGAAGACCTAATAAGAATATAATTTTTGTACAAATCAATCTAATGCAGGAAACAGTTCTTTTGATAACCTTTCAAGTTTACATGCTAGATTTAACCACACTGAAATAAACCTTTGAATCTGCTGATGATGTGAAACTTTTCTCTGGAAAGGTGTTGTATGGAAGGCCAACAGTTTTCTAAAAGGAAGAAAACATTCAGTCAAAGAATAGCAAGTGACAACTCTTCTCTAACTTTAGGTTAGACTTTCAATCTGTTCGTCAATGTTTTCTGATCACAGCAAACAAATAGCAAACTTAAATGGAGTGTGTTGTGGTTTAGTCCCAGCTGGCAACTAAGTATTGTCATGCAACCCTTTCTTACTTCCCATTCTCCCTGCCCCCTGAGAATGGAATGAGGAGGACCAGAAACAGTAAAACTCATAGGTTGAGATAAGAACAGCTTATAACTGAAATGATAAAACATTACAATAAACCTAAAAATACTAATACAAACAATGCAAACGCCAATAATATTAATAATTGTGATGAAAAGGACAGAAAGAGAGAGAAAGAAAAGGGTAATAAAAACCAAGGGTGCACAATACAATTGTTCAGCACCCACTGACCACTGTCCAGCCCATCCTGAAGTAGCAATCAATGGCTCCTGACTGTAGGGTATATTCTTACTGCAGCCTCCTCAGGCCTTCTCCATGATCTCAGGAACTCGTAATAAGCCTTGACTGAAACAGCTGAGCAGTGAAGCACCTCTTTACTGTACCTGTTGGGTGGTGAAAAATCTCTTGACCCTACCAGGAGCTCTGGTATGGTAAAGGTGATAATGATTCTGTCTGTAAAAGGAACATTGTCAGGAAAAAAAGTGAATAACCTTTCACCTCACAGATAACCCAACCTTAAGCAGGAGATTCTTTCCAACCTAAATTTTCCCAGGATCTGCACATAAACACTTTTATTATTAGGATAAATTTATTAATAATTTTAATTAGCAGCTTAATGATATCCTTATTTTAAGGCACCACTGTGCTTCGCTTCAACTTGTATATATTAAGACCTGAGGTTACCACAAGTAGGAATTTAGAAGTTCTGAAAAAGAAAGAACTAATGAAAATGCTTCTAGGATACAGAACCATCTTCCAAATATAGCAAAAACCTTGTCACTACACAAAGAGTAGCCACAGAAGACCTAGTTACCAGAGCTAAACAGAACCTTAGATCTGCAGGTGAGCAAGCACATTATTGTGATCAAAAGATTACATTAAATATGTTCACAAAAATAAATTACTATGTTGTTAAAAAGTAGATAAAATGTTGATAAATAATAATAATTAAATATATAAACAAAGAGTATTGCTGGATTAGTTCACAGACTCTCAAAAGGTAGAAACTGTCAAAAGGTAGAAACAGTCAAAATATAGATTGGGTGGGGTTTCTGAATGGAACAGTTCTCTCTGTTATTTATCATCAAAAATTAGCAAGGTTTTGTGTGATCTTCTGCAGAAAAGACTTACTGATTAGCCAAACTGTATATCGGTTCTCACACAGTAGGGTTAGATTTGTTTTATCACAGGAGTGAAACAAAGCAAATTAGGGAGGATACCTGTTATATCTTTACCTGCTTCGTTCAATACTAGATAATTAATTCTAACCATGTCATACTCTTGAATAAAAACAACCAACCTATAACTGAATTTCTTGTCTGCCTTCAAAAACTAGAAACTATCTTTCTAGTTTCTTGAATTTCTTCAGTAGAGTAATGGATGAAATAAGATAGATTTCTCCTTTGAGTACATAAGAGCTGAGCCACATCACATCAGGAAATATTATAGATATTTATTTCTCTATGAGTTTTTATTTATGTGAATATGTTTATTTTTGTGACTATATTTAGCTTTATATGAGGAAAGAATTTTGAGAATATTACTGGAAGACATGTCCCTTGTATTACTTTTTTATGGGATCAGAAAATCTTATAAGATCACCCCAGACAAATAAAAACTATTTTGCCTAAGTATTCAAAGTCTACATGATGGCATCAGCAATTTTGAGTCAACAATTTGAATACCTTGGAATATATTGAGTCACACTAACTATGGCAAATTTTTAAGCATCTTTCTCAATTGCCTCAAAATGTTAATTTCTTGTGTCAGTTGGCATGTGTTGGGCTTGGCTGACAATAGCATTAGGATATTAATCAGCCATGTAGTACAAAGTAGTAGCTTAATTAAAAGAGCAAATCAGTTCTTTAAGCATAAAGAAACTGCCAGTCAATCACTCTGAAATTTGTGATGGTAATAAGAACCTTTGAGGGGGACAGAATTTGATCTTCAGCAACAGCAATACATGTTGGTAGACAAAACTATTTGAATAAGTCAGTCAGGAATTGAATAGTCTCTATGCAATCTAGAAGGGTCCAGAATGGAGAGAGACAACCAAGAGACATCCTGGTGACTCCACAGGCCTTGGTGCCCTGCATGGCTCAAACAATTGTGCCAGTTCATCCAATTTTCTTCCTGAACCATGCTGTTCTTCCTGAACCATGTCTTCTGGAACTGTTCAAGAGTCTTCTGGATGTGGCACTTGGGGATGTGGTTTAAGGGTGAGTACACTAGGTGGACAGTTAGACTAGTTGATCTTGAAGGTCCTTCCAACCTATTTTACCTACTTAGTGCACAGAAGTGTAACAAACAATGGTTTAGGCAATTACAATGGAAAGTAACTAATATGAGATTATTTCTGGATTCTCCACAGATAAGAGAAGTAAACTCAAATCTACCAGACGGAGGTACAATTAGCAAGGGAGTAAAAATCTTTGCCTGCAAACAAAAAGGAAATTTTGATACAATATAGAAAAAAAAAATGCATTTCAGGATAAAACCTAGAACTTCAGCATCAAAAACATGGTTGTCATTTAAGTATTGCATAGAGGAAAGCCAGTGGAATGCAAGAAACTCCAGGAGGCTAATAGATTAATGATGTGCATAGCAATTATGCTGAAGTGCTTTTCAAAACACTCCAAGTAGCTTTGTACTCATGGTAGGCAGAGCAACTGAGCCAAGTAAACAAATCAGTCAATTCACCATATACTTGATCAGACAAAAGTCTTTGAAGATTGAAAAGTGACTACTGTTATTTTCTCAATAAGCCTTTATTAGAAAGTTGCTTCAGCCTGCTATTCCACATGTTTCCTGGAATAAATATCACAATCAAATGTGGTAGGATGAATGTATGGAATTTTGATGCTATACAGAATGCTTTGCCTTCCCATTAAGATGCCAAAAATTGGTCAGAAGAGAAGACTAGAGTTTACTATAGTAGTTTACTATACCTAGTGGCCTGGAAGAAAAACTGAACTGCCCCATACAGTGAGTTTTGTGGTCAGTATTTCCTAACAAGGGAAGAAAGACCAAGAATCTATGAGGAAACAGAAAGTTCTACTAAACTGCTTTTTCTGCTTGTCTTTCTTTTTCTTTCTTTTTTTTTTTTTTGCTTGTTTTTTGTGTTTGTGGTTTTTTTTGTTTGGTTGGGTTTTTTTTGTTTTGTTTTGTTGTTGTTTTCATTTTTTTTTTCCCATGAAAATGTATCCAGGATAACTTCAAATTATTTTTCAAGTGAAAAACCTATCATACTTTACTGCTTTATAGTCTTCTTTCTTGATCTTCTTTTATTGATGTTTTCAGATGAAGCCTGAAAAATTGCTAGAAGACATTTCTTCATTCTCTGTAGTCCTCCTTAGGGAAAAAAAAAAATCCAAAATTGAGATCTCTACTATTTATTATCAATTAATAAATAATAAAAGTAACATAACTGGAGATGATGTATCTGCTTTGTAACACATTAGCACTATGCTGAGCAGATGATTGCTATGCAATTAGGATTGTTTTGCTTGAGTTTATTAAATGAATATAAATGAAACCAAATAAAAAAGAAAAATGTTTGGATATCCTGCTGAGGCCCTGATTGATAGGGTGAAATAGTGGCATTCAGAATTCTTTATACAGTCACTTTTTAAATTCTAAGAGAATTTTCATTATGTACCTGACTTCTCCCTATCTTTCCCCTCTCCCCACTCAAAAAAAACCCAACACCTCCCCCTCCAAAAAAATCCCCAAAAAAACTCAGAACCTGGGGAAAAAAATCAAAGGGTTCCCCATCATGACAAGTCATCTTCCTGTCCTTCCCCACCAGACTCCTCCTGTTGAATGAAAGCTTCCTACAAGCACTTATATATCTGGTGATTCCAGCCACAGTTTTGATAATGAAATTCTTGCAGGACAAACAACCAGGTTTCATAGTTCCTGTGAGTTCTTCAGTTTTTGTCCTGTGAAAGCACTCACAAGATGGGGCTTTCCCACAACTTGCTTGGCAATCCAAAAGTCCATATAAACAGATCAGATGGAACTTCAGTAGTCATTTTTTTCAATGACAATTTCCCTAAATATAGTTTCATAGGAAAGTAGCTGGTCTCATTGAAAAAGTTGTTAGTGTGGAAAATGCTCTCTACAGAGAGAAGGGAGATGAAAAACTGAGGTAATGATTTTGCAGAATTTGAAGAATTTCTTACAGAGAAGTAAATTAACAGAATTATATGTCTAAGCAAGTTATTTCTGTCCATACTACCCTGAGAGAATGAAGCGGTTATAAGTAACTTCAATTTGTATGCAATAACAGTCGTAATTTCAAAACCTTCCTTCTGCAATTTTTTAGTTCAGCTTACCTGAATTTGGTCTGTGGTAGGAAGCTGTCTGACTATTTTGAATCGGAGAATCGCAGAACTGCTTGGGTTGGAAAGGACCTTAAGGATCACCTGATTCTAACCCCCCTGCCATGGCCCACATCTTCCATTAAATGATGCTGTTCAGACCCCCATCCAGTCTGGCCTTGAAACATCTTGGTTATCTTGTGAATTATTCAGAAAGAACCAGCAAAAATCTGTATTCAGCTTTTTCAGGGGAGTATAGACGATAAAAGCAGTGTTATGACCAACTTTGAATTGGCTGTACCAAGGCAGTTTCATATCCACATCAGTCCAGATGATCTACTTTGCTCAGTTAAAACAAATGTGGTATCATGAGAATATCACAGGTTAGTCAAGGAAAATACTGTGTCTAGTTCTCGGCTTCTCGGTACAAGAAAGTCATGGAGCTCCTGATCTGAATCCAGCAGAGGTGGTTAAGGGACTTGAGCTTCTCACTTGCAAGGTTCAGCCTTGAGAAGAGACAACTGAGAGGGGACCTTATTGATATGAAGCTAAGGTGCCATGACGATGGAATCATACTTTTCTTGGTGGTGTCAAGCAATAGGACACAAGGCAACCAGCAGAAACTGATACACAGGATGTTTCACTTGGATGTGAGAAAGAACTTCTTTACTGTGTGAGTGACTGAGCACTGGAACAGATTGCCCAGAGATGAAGTAGAGTCTCTCTCATTGGAGATATTCAAGACGGTCCAGAGAGACTGCTGAGTCTCCGCCACTAGATATATTCAAGAACTGTCAGGACGCAATCCTTGTGCAATGTGCTGCAAGTTAACTTGAGCGGGAAGGTCAGATGATCCACTGCAGTCCTTTTAACCTGACCCATTCTATGATTCTGTGACAATCTGTAACTACTCATGAATGTAGAAATCAAGTTCTAACTTTCAACCAATACTTTCCACATCTTAATGTTTAAGACAATGAGAAGTACTCCTTAGTGATGATCACACTGAGGATTTAGTTTAGTTATATCATTTCTAAATTTACCTTCTTTGGTGCTCTGTCTCAGTGCCTCAAGACCAAATACTCTGGCAGGTAGGGACATACTAAGGAATATCAGTTTTTGAGGAAAGGTTGAGAAGTTTAGGTTATTAAGTTTACCTGTAAGACTCAAAGCCATGCCACCTCAGGGCTCTGTTCACTGATTTGTATGACAAACTTATATTTGAAAGCTGGTACAACTAAACAGTCAAAATTTGCTATAGAGGTGTGTGGGTTCTACCTTACATTGTAGATTTTTTTAATTTGTTCAGTGTGCTTTTCTTTCTTTTGTGTCACTGTGGGTTTTGAGTCAGTTTTGGCATAATATACTAAAAATGCATTTAATTTTTACTAGAGATCTCACACAGATCATCAAAAAGCAGACTCTGACAGTATAACAATATAGCAAATATAATCCAACATAAATTTGAAGTATATTAAAAAATGTTTTTAAGCAATCCATCATACTCCAGGTAAACTTTGTTTACAGAATTAGGATTCTACAGAAATCGTCCATTTTAAGTTATTTTGGCTAATTTTGTGGAGGAACAGACAGGGAACAAACTAATATAGATCAGTAAAAATTGCTCTACTGCAGCATGTTAAAACTCTAATTTTTATGCTATAAAACATTCTGACAAAATTTTGACAATTCAGTAGATTTTCATATGTAAGACCCAGTTTGTGTCTTGATATGAATGCACAAGTGTTGTTCCTCAATGGGTACGATGCATGCATTTTGAAAATTTTGTTCTAAAACCGTTTTCTGCATTAAAATATTACGCCTTATGTAAAACAATTAACAAAGACATTAATCAGAAATGCAACATACCTTTCTACTCAACTGATAGATACTTGGCATCATATATTTTTAGTATCATGGTGTAATGTTAGTCTTTTTTGTAAGAAAGCATAAATTCTCAAAAATCATTGTGATGTTTAATACAAAATGTATTTCAGATTGACTTATCTTTTACCATTATCTGTTCCTCTGGGTTTACTAACACTGTTAATGTATGTACTACATCTTCAGAGCCTAATATTCTTAATCAGAAAAAAATTTTAGATATCACAACTGTGAAACAGAAATGTATATCTAATTTTAACCACTACATATATTTCTCAGCTTTAAGTCTTATCAGTACACTTTATATATACAATGCAGAAACTCAATCTGTATTTCAATCATCAACAGATAAATATAAGACTTGTTTGATTTTATTTTTAATGCTACATAGTCATATAAACCTTGGTGAAATTAATAAATCAGTCTACCAAGGGAAAGTAGCATCATCTTCCACTTTACACTCATTGTATACATTTTGAACTGATTATAAAGGGACTGGACTGTGAAGAATCTGGGTTTTGGTATTTTAAATCAATATTTTTATCAAAATAATATGCAATAATCACTAATGAGGCTACAGAAGTCATCTCGGCTACCTGAGACGTGAATTTTTAATGTTTAATAGGAAGTAGTGAAGCACCTATAATTAAGGGAAAGGTCAATTCTGTATGAAATCTGAATTCTCTTCAGCCTCTGGAATGAGAATTAAAGTACAGAAAACATAGTGAGAGTTTCAAGTTCAAGACATAACTGATTAATTATGATAGATATTGAAGTGATTAGCAGTGAGTTCAGAATAACTTAGTAGTACTAAAAGAGGACTGGTTGTATGGGCCTTAATATGGGTAGGGTCTAGAGGAAGGTGGATTTATTCATTTCAGCATTATAACACTTCACTGGTGTCTGGGGACAAGTTAAGAAAAAAGATTTTCAGTCAGTCAATAATGAGGTTTCATGTCTTTGTATTGCAGTCAGTGTTTTTTAACACACAGACATCTGTGCTTGCAATATGCACTGATTAATCCAAGACTCCTGAGATTTAGACCGTCATTCTCAGAGCTGTCGTTTTACCATGAAATCAACCTAAGGAAAAAAAATTTAAAAAAAATGCATTTCCTTTATACTGCAAATAATTAAAAAATGCACTATGTTTCATACTGCTGCATGGAATATAATAAAGCCCCATGAACATTTTGATCAGAGGACAATGTTATAATACTGCCTATGAGAAGCTCACAAAGTGGACCCACAAAGGCAAATTCCATCTTCTGAACAGCTTTCCTTTCAATTCTCTTGAATTCTTCTGACTCTGAGTCTTTGTTGAAATATGCCTTGAAAAATGCACTTTCTAACAGACTGGTTTACTGCAAATTTCATGTAACATGTACAATAGTACAAACTATTGTATCTCCATCTTTTAGCATTGTGTTAAAATTTAATCCATCTACGGTGCTTATAAATTCCTGTCTTTATCTAAGAACACCTGACAGTCTCATCTCTCAAGAGCTCACAGACTCTTCCAGTGAAATAGTCAAGCAGTGGAAACGGATGTACAACTCTCAGCTTTACATTTTATTCAGTGACTGCTTACCTTAAAATTAATAGTCAATCTCTGAAATAACTCTCAGAAACCGCTATGTAACTTGATCACTGCAACACAGGCATCTTCCCTCTGACTTAGTATCCTCTTTTCCACAGTAACACAGCTGCAACAAGAGGAATCAGATATCTGCCAAGCCAGGCTGACAATATCTTATGCTGAGATATGCAGATTGAGAAACTCAGTGCAAAGGAAGTTTTAAGCTAGATCTTATGCTTCCTGGCAAAACCTGGCAACTGACCTACCAGACTAAGATCACATTAATTTGGCCTTAAATCTTGTCTTTTTATTCTTTCTTCTTCTTCTTTTTTTTTTTTTTTAATTGAATAGCTCTGTGAAAGTTACAAGATTCAAGTCAATATGAGTACACAAAAAGTAGAGCTTTCTAAGTAGTGAACTTGTATAGATGTTTCCTGACAGCCTCAGAGAAAGTATCAAATACACTTTTCAACTTGTATAGGAGGGCAGTGAACTCTCAGTCTCCATAATATGCAGAGTTGAGGTACCGTACTCGGGACTTCTAATTCACTTCCCAATAACCAAGTCCTTACCAATCTATTTGTAAGTCACCTGTATACAACTGGCACAGAAAAGGGCATGGTATTCAATCTTAAACTATTATCTATTAAACTGCTGAGTTTTTGTTTGATAAACATCATTCTGTAAATACTAGAAAGTCCAGTTCTAGATGCAACATTCCTTTAATACATACTGTCACCGCAAGGGCAGGTAAAATTATCATTTAATAAAGTTTCTTACTAAGTATCAATGCCTTTTCCACAAGTTTTCCATACAATCAGTGTTCAAGCTGAATTTATCGTGTTTAGTTTTGTATGTCAGTGGATATGCAGCTACATTAGTGCACAGCTGAAGATCCCAAATACCTCACTGTGTCTTCTATTTATATGTAAACTCTGTAACTTGCATCAGAACCCAGGAGGCTGAGCTCTGAGAATATTTCACCATTAGAAAGACAACCTCTGTTGTCTTTATACCAGTGTCCAAACACGAAAAACATTTATGACTCAATTTCTGTACAGAAATATATTCTAATTGTGTGATTCATGGGAATAACTCCTGGGGCTAAATGTATGTAAACAAGCCAGTCTATCACTGCTATGAATCTACTAGTGCAACTTCATCAATAACTTGTGTGCCAACACTGCTTCCAGGAATTTCTTTTACCATGTGCCAATAGATGTAAAACAAGAAAGGCAAGATTTTTTTCTCTTTACTTAGGAGAAAAAGTCCATGAAGTGAAAAATGAAAAGGTTACCTACTTCCAAAACCTTCATTAAATGAACAGACACAAAGGTCTTTGATGATGAATAGCTCATTATTTGATCTCATTACTCTGGCTTGTACATCTATGAAGTGACTGGAAACTAAGAAGTTGCAGCCCACAAGCTTTACAGAATGTCTGCTAGAGATTGGCACACACTCTGCATTTACATATTTTAGGGCCTATAACAATGTCATATAAAAAGTAATAGAGAAAAAACCAAAATTAATTCTTTGAAAATGCAGCAAGGAACCTTTGGTGTCAAAGGAGATCCTTTCCATACTGAGCCAAAATCACACTTTAGACTGGGCTCTGTATGATATACATGTGCATGTTCACTTGTTGAATAGCTGTTAGTGCTATAAAAATGACCTCTCATGTAAACAGTGTCAGGACATAAACAACATGATGGAAGTGCAAATTTAACATGTGTGAAGGTGTAAAGCAAGCTCAAGACTCTATAACGTATTTCAGAACACAGACCAATTATATACTTTGTGCTTTAATTTCCTAGGATCAGTATATATTTAAGAATACATTTTTTCACCTGGACTGCAAAAAGCAAGTAATATTCACCTTTCAGGTTTGTTCTGAAATATTATATGATGACAATTCCTCTACATTTTTAGCATTTGCTTCATTTTTTTTTTTATTTTCTAAATGTCAAGTGACTCTCATTTCTATTCTCTTCTGCCCACAAAATCTACTCTTAAGCTTCTCCTGTAACCCATTTGGTTGTGCTTCTCAAACCAAATACACAGTACTACAAGATCCTTGACCCTGTACACTATCACTCAAGAATCCACAGAGAGAATCAGTCCCTCCTAAACTTACCCTTACACGTGTGAAAAGGATCCTTATACTTAGCCAGGCCTTGAGAAAAAAAGAAAAATTAAAAATATTTCTTTTACTTCACATAAACACTAACGCTTAAACTCATTTACATCAAGTGAACTGTCAGTGGTGTCAGCCTTATCCAGAAATAGTTTAAATATCTGAAAGAAACATAACTAATTGAACCCTCATGTTATTAGATTAAGAAAAAATAGAAAAAGGATGTAGGTATTTCTAGATTGCATCGCTGTGCATATGCAGTTAGTGTAAGTATTACCCAATGAGGAAATAATACGCAAGATTTGAAAAAAGATAACTGTGACCAATGCATTTTCATATGACAATAATTAGCAAACCTTTCCTGTTTACCCCCTCTTGAGGTGTAGTAGTAGGTTCTGATGATAATTATAATTTATATATACATATTTATTTCTGGAAAAATGGTACTGATTTTCTGCACATACAGAAGATTGGTATGTCACAAATACAGAATCATATTTTCAGATATAACATGGTCTATTTTCTAATAATGTAAAACATGGTAATTATCACTAAACATCTATTCGTTAAATGAAAAATGCTTTTACGTTATAGGTTAAAAATTTTAAAAAAAGCCAAAAAATCCATTAGCTTCAATTTAGAATTACCAAGATCTTTATTAAAAAATGGCCTCACAACAAGACAAAACAAAATAATTGCTGATATAGTATGATTGCAGCCCACTTAAGAGTCACAATTCATATGAGAATCACAGAATAAGGCACCCTGGCTAAATGGAAACAGAGCTATTTCTACTCCCTTCTGACTCCATAGCTCATTCAGAGTGCTTCCTTGTCTTTTGTTATCCCAATCACTTTGCCCCTGCTTTGGAGAGTGGAACACTATCAAATTTGACATTGCTGCAGGCCCCTTAACAGAGCAGAACATCAGCAAGAAAATGATTGTGTATGGTCTGTGAATTGAATATATTCCTACAGGCTCAATTCTGAAATGAAATTATCATGTTTAACTCACTCTCTCCACCAACTAAAACGTAAGAGCCATTTTGAGTAGCTGGAGGGCTTGCTGAGAGCTCCACTTGGAAAGCACCAGAGTATGTGTGCATACTCAAAAATGTGGCAGGATTTCTAGCAATATAAACATAAGTTTTAATAATGAAAATGCAGGCTGCAGGAAAGATGACAGTGCTTGCTTTCATGAGAGAAAAGTCACAAATATCAACTTGTATAGAAATCCACAATGAATCTATTAAGAAAAATATAGTCATTCTTTCAACAGAGAAAGTAGTACAAAGTACCTATATCTAAAAGATCAGCTGTCACTGGACATCTTTTACTAGCATGTCCATTCCTTTATTATCACAAAAGAATAATCTAGAACATTATCTTCCCCTGCTTTGCTTACTACGTGTTCTCTGCCTCTTTTTGCTTTAGGCAGCGGAACAGAATTACTCATTTCTTCAGCAAGTTTTCTTTCTTAACCCACATTATATGCATCATGGAAAACATCCATGAATTTACTTTGAAGAAAATGGTGGCAATACTCACCTCATTTTACTGAACGGTATCTGAGAGTGGATATACTAAAACCAAGAGATATGCAACATACAAACTCTTGCAGGTAAAAGGGTCTTAACTTACGGAATTTTACTTTGCTTTATTACTGTCAATTAACAGAAAACATTCAGATATTAGGAAAAAGAATGTAAACAGTTAAAAAAAATAGTTAAGGAAACACCTTTCCTACTACTTACCCAGGTTCAGCTTCAACAAAGCATGTCTTCTCCCCTTTCAAGTCTCAGCATCACCTCACTTTTGCTGTATATTACATTCAGTCCCTCCCAGCTCCTTAAGTGAGGTGATGAGAGATGAAGGGTCTAAGTGCCAGAGCATAATGATTTCTGCATGCGGCTCCTTTCCTCGTGTTACAGCATGGGTAGCCTTCAGTCACAGCCCCTCCAGGATGTCCCTGCCCCAGGAATGCTGCCTGTGGTCCCCAGTCCCTCAGCACTTTTTCTGTCATTAAGTACATCTTCTCAGAGCGTGCCATCATCCTTGTCCCCAGTAATATCCTTTCTGTGTCTTTTCCATTTCCTCCCACCCTCCCAAATATTGCTGTCTCTCAAACAGGCCTGCTTAGAGGTGCCACGTGCCCTGTGACTCCTGATGCAGTCATACTGGCTGTACCCAGCACACACAGGCACTTGAAGACCCATTTTTCCAGTTCCTTCCAATTACTATAAGACTGAATACATAATCATTGAAATGAGGACTATAACAACATGCAAATTTTAAATCTAAGCAGGAAGGCTTAACATTTATATGCAGGAAAACCTGAGACACAGAGCTCAGCTCCCAAGGTCACAGATAATCATATAAATTTTTTATTTACATCACCGTTTCAGAAAACTTTCTGAAAACCACATTTCCTCAAAATAAAATATCCATTGCAGAAAACATCTGTCATCTGAGTTGAAGCACTAGAGCATTGTAAGGAGTCATAAAAGACATAAAAATGAATTGCAACAAAATAAATGCTTTAAAATAATCTAATGAGTATGATTTAATTTAGGAGAAATTCCTTCACCATTGATTGTTAGGTGTTTGTATGCTATCGTGGTATAAGAGTATTGTGAAAAGAGAAAAGTACAAAAATTACAGCAGGCAACTTGAAAGGATTATAAAGCATCATATTTTCCCCCTTTTTACCCAAGAAATAATCTTACTCTATTCAATTCAGGTTTTCTGTACATTTCAGAGTGCAGCAAGAAAATAAGCATTTGTTTTTCATCTAGAATAATAAGTTAATTTTTTTCTTTCATATATTACTAATATTCACACTTTTTGGCTATTCTGATCCAGAAATCAGCAGCTAGGCTTTCTTTCACTTTATCTCTTTTTTCAATTGTTTGTATAATTGGAGAATTGATTACAGCTGGACACAAAATGAGACACACCCACCCCTCCACATCACTTCCTTTCTTCCTTACTTCCAAGAATGGCTAGAGCAGTGAAGAGCCATGTCTTGTCTGTGGCACCTGCACACTTCACTTCCCAAATACCACTTGTGGACTCTGTAATAACATAGCCCTAGACCTTGAATTCCTCCATACCTATGGCAAACCAGAGCATTTCACAAGTTTTTTCTATCAACCTCTGATTTCCACCTTAAGTCCATTTAAGTGGGTATGAAGTTAGCAGCAGTTATGTGTCAAGGCTTGTCTATTGCTTCTTTTCCCTTCCACTCCAGAAGAGATTAAACTAGTTAGTTAGATCTGGGTCAATGTCATCAAGATCTCAGCTCTTTCACATCAATTTTTCTCTATGACAGTTGATTTCCTCCTAAATTGTAAAGCCAAATAGGACAAATACTGGTGATATTTTGTCACCTTCTGTTGCAATACATTAGAGTTCTAATAAATTTCCACACCTGAATTTAGGATCCAGATGAAAGATTAAACTACACTTAAACTATGTTAGTTTGATAAACAGTTGGAAACACTGACTGACATCAAATATGGAAGTGTTTGCACAGTTAAGCAGAAAGCAGAAAAGGTTTAAAATATTAAGGTAACGTATGACTTCATAAACTGGTGGTACAGAAAATAATAAATTGATCTGCAAATAAATAGTGCACAGTAAAATTATCCTGGAGCATTATGAAATGTTTACTAAAACAACAAATATAAAAATAGCAAAAAAAATGTCAAAGAGAAGAGAATTGCCAGAGATTTACAAATAAGTTCCAAAATAAGTCTTTTCGTGTACTATACAATTTAACTCTGAAGTGCTCAAATGTAAAACTTCTGTGAACTATCATGCTGTAGTATGTCATCTGGTGTTCAGCAACTCATAAACCCCTCTGCTACAAGGGAAAATGCATCTGCTGCATTCAGTCTCTTCATAGTTGTCACAGGAAAATGGAAGTACACAAAATTATTGTGGATCAGGATTCACAGTAACAAGCTATTTTTTTATTATATTCCAGTATTTGAGTCTTCAGTTGTCTGTGAAATTAAGGCAAGTTCTGCCGTTTTTATCTGTCCAGTTAATTAAGATAACAATGTTGGGTTTAATAAAGAGAAAAAAAAAAATCTGTGAATGAAAGGGCAAAATAATATCAATGTCAATTGTGACCATTTGCTCATTATTTTGAATGTACTATACTGAATCTATAAAAGATATTTATTAATATGGATACATTATATGGAATACATGCTGTACCCACATAACATTCCCCTCTTAAATTAGAATATCAAAAGAGTAAAAATAAAGAACTTTGTATTAATACAAACTTTCAGCTGCCGTAATTATCTGTCATGGTTCTTTATTCCATTCCTTTTCTTCTTTCTTCCAAAATAGTATCTCCATTGAACAAAAAAAAAAAAATCAACTGAAATTATACTACAGCAAATTTCAACTCTTAATACATATTATAAAAAAGATGGTCATTTCCATAGCATTTAGTTGAAGTTAAAATATGAGATCTCATTCAGTATTTACAAAAATACATCTGAGACTTCAGCAGAAGAGTTGCTTGGATCCAGACATGGATCCTGGAATAATGCCAACTAAGAGAAAGAAGTTAACTATTAGTCCGGTAAAAATAAATCAGTATTGTTTAACTGAGAAACAACTCTATGAAAGAACTTCAGTTATCACCTTGAACTCACAGTTAATTGTCAGCAGACTCTGCCCATTCACTGCTAGTACCAAAGAGGCCGCTGTTCTGTGGAATTTATTTGCTGCTAAGAAGAGGATTCAGTTCCTGTATTTGCTTAATGCACTGAAGAAAAATACATCCCAATTAGCATTATATTCTTTCAAAGTTAAAGTAACCCTTTGCAATATAACAGAGATCCAACCTGGTTATTTCAGGCTAGCTCACATCTCCTTGGGATGAAATCTGTTTTGTTTGTAAGCTCCCAGATTTGACATAGGGATTGCCTGAAATGGGTAGCACACATTTCCAAGTTGTCTCTCCTAAGCCAGCTATGGCATATAATAGTGCTAACAACAGAAAAGAAAAAAAAAAAAAGAAAAAAAAAAGCACCAACAATTCTAGGTCAATGCAAGTTAGGAACTGCAGGCTTCTTGAAAAGGTTAGCATTTCTGTCTCAAACACTGGTTCTTGTATTATTTTCTCCACTTCTTGAATGAATAATTCAACAGAGAGAAAAGCATGTGAAAGAGCAAGCACAGATTTATGCATGCTCTAACCATAGTACTTTTAAGTATATATGCCAACTATCTTTAGTCTTGTGGTTTCTGACAGATAAGAAATTGCATGCGCAGCACTGACTGAGGAAGAATAAAAAGAAACCTACATTCCTTATTAAGAAGAACCAACAAATTTCGGAAAAGGATGATGAAAGAAAAAGTTTTAGAACCTGTATAACATGTTTGGTACACTTGAAATATTTGCACTACGTAGCTGGAAAAGTAGTCAATGGTCTCCTGAAACATACTTTTCTTGAAAGCTATTTCATTTCATCCTAGAAAAATGAATAGATTTAGCCTCTCAAGGTAAACACTTGAGTTGGATATTTGTTGGAAATGTTCTGCCGAACTGTTTCCAAGGAAATGAATGAAAACACTTTTCATTTTATACCTTCTAAAAGGAATGAAAGAGATCATGGGGAGTCCAATAAACATGTACAGCTATGGTAGAATTCAGACAAATATTCAGACAGATATTAAAAAAAAAGAAATTTACATAGAATTTCATGTACTTTACCTTCTCTTTTTCATGTTTCATTTAACAGTCATGTGTTTGGAAAATTCACATAATTGGGATGTCTCCAAAAGTAGCAGTGAATGGCAGCAAAATCTTCTCTTGCACAAAATTAACATAAATGTTGCTTAAGAGAAGTGCACTTTCCCTGGAACAAGTGATTAAGTGTTCCTTAATTTGTTACAGAATCAAAGTGAAACTCAGATCTGATCTAATTAAAAACCTGAAAAATTAATAGGAGAAGGAAGATGAAGGAATACAGATGAAATGCAGCAAATCCATTTATTTCCATACATCATTTTCTGGAAAAAATCATGCGTCTTTTCAGAACCTGGAAATAGACATCAACAAACAAAAATCGACTCCCTTATTTTTAACTTTAAAAGCAATTAATATACTTTATACTGAGGTGGTATGCCTTTTAATTTTAAAATAATATCAGTATTCCAGTTAGGGAGACTAAAGTAAGCTGTAAAACTGTCAGTTTTAAAAAACAGTTGTTGAAATACTGTAATACAACAAAGAGAGGAGAAGGTCTATGAGCAAAACTCTTA
>VXAU01000008.1:0-38997 GCA_013399695.1 Formicarius rufipectus | reverse complement strand
GGGAAAGCAGTCTTTTGCCAGCATCTGTGGGGTATGTTCACTGTAACGTCAGTGAATATTGGACATCCATTCAATTTATTTTGTAAACCTCAGAGCAAAAGACTTGTTTAAATATGCTTAAAAACCTTCAGATTCCTGAGTCACAAAACTTTAAATAATAGAAAAAATCTAAATTTAACAGACATGATCCCGTTTCTGGTGACTTATAGATGAAGTGTCTTCACTCATTTTATTTTGATGATGGCTAATTTAGTACTTTAAAAAAAAAAAAAAAAGACAAATAAAAATACATTGTAGCAGTTATATAACTATAAATTTGAAATTATAGCTAAACAGCAGAGTGCACAATGAAAACTAAAAAAGGCATGGAAATGTATTAGCTTTTCTTTATATTGGTGCAAAGTATTACAGATGTTTACTATTTTCTAAAATATACTAAAAAGTACATTTTAATGAGCATCAAATCAAACTTCATAAAATTGTTCAAATTCTACTAATAACTATGATTCTAATTAACTTCTCATAAGTAAAACTTATGAAGTTTTTTATCTTATGAACTGTTTCCTATAAACTGCCTTTTTTTGTTCTCTATCATTAAAATTTTAAAGAGATTCATATCTGAAATCATATGTTAAATTTGTTTACTATAGATATTCAGAAAATTCCAGGACAGAAAAATTACAATAAATTTCTTTGAAAATAATTCAGGTCTCCAAATCTTATTTATAAGCCACACTCAAATGTGGCTTATAAATATTACTAAAACCAAAATTTACTAAATATTGTGATCAGATATACAAAATATATACAGCTGCAGAAATCACACAATTACTGTCACTGTGCTACTGCAGCTTAAGCTAAAGATTTTTCTTTGATTTATAAGAAAGTATTTTGTTAATGATGCCCTAGGCTCTTCTATATTAACATCCTTCCAATGCTTTATCCCGCTTTTGGTGATGTCTTAATGGTAGTCACACCCACATATTGGTAAGTTTGGAGAACACAAAAACAAAAAACAAAAACAAAACACAAAAAAAACCCCAAACAAACAAACAAAACCACATGATTTTTATTACTTTTCTCCAGCAAGTATGTATGCAACATTGTGTATTAACAAAAATGCAATGCCATTTAACCACTGTAATAAAGTATTATGGTTAACACAAAACTGAGGTGTGATAAGTTGAGAGGTCAAAATACAATAGGAAGAAAGAAATATTCAATGGGTTTATAAACAAACCAAAAACTCCCCAACAACAAAACAAAAATAACCAGAATGAGGAATGAGAATCAAGAACTACTAGCCAAAAAATGCTTTTTACAAGTACACCTTTTATTAAAAAATTTGTTAAAAAAGAAGCATCCTTATTTTCAAACCATTTCTGCTCTAGTGTTTTATGTAGTTGTGATGGTGTGTTTCCCCTGTTTAATCCATAACTACCAATGGAGGTTGGGATGGTTACATCAAGCTTACTGTGGACTTTGGAGAATAGATGGCAACATGGTAGCCAAGAGCTGTCTGGGGCAGTGACCCAGACATATTGCTGATATACTGATATATCATTTTAGTCTATAAAAAGTCGACAGCCCAGGGCCCATTGATCTCTCCTGCACAGCAGTAGGCTGCAGAGCAGGATCTCCCTCTGAGTAGTGACACCTCTCAAAGTTACTCCTTGGCACTGAGAGAGTCCTTGCCATAAGGGGGTTCTCGGTAAGTAACTAATTGCTTGCTAAACTCTGAAAATTTAGCTAAATGATATAAAAGATTGATTGTGCACATATAACTATTTAAACATAAACCACTGATCAAATCTGGATCAATTCCCAAATCTGGGACTAGGATTTGTTCCAGTCACACCTAGCCTCCTCACTGAGAAGGAGTTTAGAAAGCAAGGGTTTCCTTTCTAAACCTCATGAATCAATGATAGGGTCTCCCTGACAGCTTTATCTGACCTTATCTTATATGCAGGATATAGTCATGTGTGCTTTGCCATCGAATCTTATTAAACCACTGTTGAATTTATCATTGCAATTTGTTAATTCACTTGTTTATATCAATAAAGTATATTGTTCCTTCTCTCTTATAAATAAAGTGTATGTGAAGTGCATCATTCCATCCATGTCAATTGTAAAAGAAAAATAAGCATAAAAGTCCCTAAATTAATGTCCAGGGCTTAATCCAATAAAAGACTCAAAGAGTACATTACCTCTGTGAGTCTTTCTCTAAGAAGCACAACTCAGTAATTTTGATACTCTACTTGGCCTGAGTTCAGGCCCATCCTTGAGGTCCTGCTGTCCAGACAAGCAGTCACCTCCCACTGTGGAGGTAATAGGAAGGAAAAGGCCAACACTCTTAGTAACATACATAAGATTTCAAAGTTATCTGTTCCTCTTCAGGCAATTTTTATGAAATGTAGGGCTAGTCGCTTAAACCAAACTTTATAGAGAGGCTTTTTCAATGTATATTTTAAAGGAAGAAATTGCATATTAATTCAGATACAAATGAAAGCAATGGAACTGAGATCTAAACCTCAATGGAACAAAGGTTTAAAATTCAGATCTAAGACTTAAACCTCATCAAATCCATTAAAAAATTAAATTCCTATTTCTAAAAGCATTTGCTGCAAACAGCTATGAAATAAAATGTCCTGTAAAGACAGCATGTGAAGATTACTGTAACAGCAAATAACCGCCCACCCCCGCAAATCTACTTGTACTGAATAAAATCCCTGACAATCCCAATCCAGAAGTTTGTTGCTGGCATAGAAACCAAAAATTTAGATAGGAAACCCTGGTCAGACTGGTCTTGTGCTGTTCTAACCTCTAATGAGATTGAAAGCTGAACGTAAGACTTCTGGAAATAAAAGGTTAATAATCAGATTTTAATTAAAAAAGCAAAATTCACAATTTGGATATGAAGTTTTTGAGTAGAGTACAAATTTACAAAGCAAAATGTTAGAAATAAAATAAGTATATAAAAATGCACCAATTTTGAGTTGTTTTAAACTGGTGTTTTTTAAAGTTTTGTGCTTGTGTAACAGAACTGTAATAGCCACATTTGTTTAATATTCTCTACAATGCTGTAAATATTGCTGTGCACTAAACTTAATATTCTCATTCCATGTGATTTAAAGCTAAACTTGCTGATTTTTTTTCCATTTTTTTGAATCTCTACTACCTCATTATAGATAGGATTGAATTTGTTTGACATGAAATTTAATGAACACAGAATATGCTTGAGTATTTCTTTGTCATTTCCTCAATAAGCAGGTTTCTTCACTTTTTTCTCTTTCCAAACAGTACTTGATTTCTCTTTTATAAAAGTCACTACCCCCAGCCTCTCTATCTCTCTCTCCCCCAGACTTCCTTTCCTCATTATTTCATATCTGCATGATCAATGTGCTTCACATCTCCCCTTTTCTCCCCACAGTTCTGTTGAGCTTCATCAGTTTTTGTAGATGCCTGCATTCTGGGTTCCCTTTTCCAACCCATCTTGTTTCACTAGGTGTAGCTTTCCCACGAAGAGGGGAGTTAGATTCTCTGAGGTAGAAGACAGTGTTTCAAAGGCTAAGGTGAGTCATGAGATTATATTTAGTGGATTTTCATGCACAAAAGTTTCAGCACAGTGCTCAGCTTTTCAGTTTGATATGCACACCACATAGGCTTGATCAAAAAAATCCCAAACTTATTAACAAGTCTCCTTCAGAAAGTTTCAGCATCCATGGAATAAGTTCTCTTTTTAACCTCAAGATGTAAAAAGCAAAGCTAGTTTTCTCTCTAATGAAGACAGGAGCTGTTGGATTAAGCAATTAATTTACTACTTAAGCCTCACTGACATTTCTTCACTATGCATCTTGACAACCCTCCCTGTGAATTTAACATCACCTTCACAAGTTTCCCTTGGAGACCAGCATTATCATGATAGGTAGCAAGAAGTGAATATCAACAACAGATGAATTAAAACTGAAAACTTCCACTTGATCCATCAAGCCTTAGCCTCAAACCAAAGCCAATCTGGTCAGCGATGCCTCAGCACTTAAGAACAAAGGTTTCAAATATAATGTTGCTAAGCCTTTGCATGTTAATTTGGAGGTTTAACATTTTTTCATTAACTCATGAAACAAACTTGTAATATATGGTGTAAAATGTTTTCCCACCCTCTTTATCTTAGACCTTGCCTACATGACAGAAACAAAAGAGAAGGTGAAAAGTGTCATTCTTAAATAAGTTTGTTAAAGATACTCAATGATTCTGTGAATACTCTTTTCTCCTCTCTTCCCTGAGTCCAACTGGTGACCTAAATTCAGCTTGCTATTAAGTATTTTATAAAGCTTTTTGACATATTCTGTAAAAATGGAAAAAAAAAAAAAAAGAAAAAGAATAAATAGATTTTATAAAGCATGGGTTTCATCATAAGTAAGAGATTATTTGAATCAATTCCTGGTAGAAAATTTGCAAAGGTATAAAACTAGAATTATACCTTGGACCTCACCCAACCTTTTGATACATAAATAAATGGCAACTATTAAAGCTGAGTAAGACAACTAACTTGTCTTTTTTCATCAGTGTTCAGCAACAGAACCATCATTTTAATTGGTTATCAAAGTCAAGGCTTGGCAAGCATGCATGCAGACAGAAAATTTAAATTAAAAAGCAAATATGTTGTAGTTTAATATCCACTGTCTATTAGTAAAAACATGTTCATGTGTGCAAGCGCTTGTACAGTTTGTCTGAAATAAACAAGGCAAATATGGAGCTTTGAGAAATACAGAGAATTTAACCCAAAAAGAAAAAAAAAGAGATGACCAGAAACATATATACTGACTACATAGTTATTCAAATCCAGATGCCTAATGCCTTGTATTTTAGTTGGTGAAGACCTGGAAGCATGGGTGTGTGTAAGCGAATAAATATCTTTGCTTCACTGATCTAGGTTATTCGGGAAAGAGAGAAAAGTGTCTCCTTAAGTCCAAGGGATACAAGGAACCTCCTAGGCTGAATTAGTTCCCTAATGAAATGAGTGTTTTCTTGAATGAATGACTTATGTTTGTCCTGACACTATATCCCGAAAGCCCAGAAACTCTTCATTTTAGTCTTTCATAAATCCTGAAAGCATTGCTTGATTCTAATTTACTGTGTTTGATTTCCTACTTACCTTTCCTTTGACTTTTCACTTAGCAAATTGTATTTGAAAGATTTACTTTTATCCTCCAAGTTTTGCTTTTCCCTCTGGCACATACAAAATCATTCTGAAAGGCCCATGTACAATCTGAACAAAATCAACAGGGACAAAGTTAAGTATTTTTCATTTTACATTTAGTTTTTATTAATTGATCTTGCTTTATGAGGGGTTTTTTCAGCCATTTTAAAATTCGCAGCATCTGAATTATTATATCTGACCATACAAAAAGTATTCTTAAATGTGGTTTCTGTTATATTTTTTCCAAGCATGCAGGTGTAAAGCAAATTTGCATGAAAAAAACATCACATACTAGAAAGTCAAAAAAGACCACTCCAATCAAAATACTTGGTTCCTAAAAAAATTAAGAGAATAATTAAGCTTTTATAAAATGGTTGACATTGTTAAAACCTCACCACTCAGAATGAAGCAGCAAAACTCCTAAGGAACTATGAACAAAAATTAGTCTCTGACAACAACTAAAAATTATTTTCAAACAGAAAATTGTAAATGGCTGTGAAGTATTGTTGTAATACTATCATTGGAAGAACATTTTGCAATAAGATCTCTAATTCATGATTTTCTAACCTAAATAAAATTTAAATTCCTTAAACACAGCTGTACTGGATGTAAGTCATCCTCCTCCAAAAATTTAGTACTGTCAATTGACTAAAGAGATGAAATAGTGTGTTAATTTGAAACATATTTTAAAGAAGATTTTGCACTAAATGGATTGTGAATCTTTACTATACTGGTGAAGGAAAATTATTTTCATCACTGGGAGAAAAACAGCTTATGAATAGAGAAGATCTAGAAAGGGAGTGGTTAGAATTAAAACAAATCTGATGAAACGTAGATAAAATTAAAGATATCACATTACCTATTTCTGTACTACTTTTGTTAGCTGTTTCTGACCAAGTTAATTTTTCCTCATCCTTATTGAAGACAATAAGGCATTAAACCATATCACATAACTGCATATCAGAGTAGTCTTTTCTATGCCTTTTACACATTTGAGCTAACATGGATAACATTGTGGTCTGTGAATCCAGTCTTCAGTGCAAGCTCAAGTCCTAAGTTAAGAAGTCTCTTAGTTGTTACCCATACTTGTCTAAGGAGAGTTCTGTTAACAAAAAATAACAACTCTGTAATGACGAGTAGTGTTGAAGAGAGAACAGACTACACCTGTGGGCCAAGGCAGAAGTTTCTTTAGTAAACAGAAATGTGACATCTCTCAACTCTTACCATAACTAACACAACACCAATCTGCTCTCTCTCTCAATCGTATTGTCTCCATACCAGGCATTTTGTTTGGTTAGTTGGTTTTTTGTTTGGTTGGTTTGGTTTGGTTGATTGGGGTTTTATTGTTGTTGAGGGGCTTCTTCTTGGTGTATTTCAGTAATGCAACGTCACAGACAGGGGCTTGCTGTTTCACTCTATGTTTCACATCTTAAGAAGCAAAAGCAACATCTACACTGCTTTTATATTTTACTTAGCTGTAGTCTTACTGAAAAAAGTATGAAGTTTACCCTTCAGTGTCTTAAGACACAAACATTTATTCTTACAAATCAAAGGTTTAAAAATCTCATGTTCTTCAGGAAATAATAGTTAATATTTGAAATATTACTTCATTCTGTAATGGCAATATTATACTAAGAATTCATGCTCCTCAGAGTGTGAATTAATATATTACTACATAGTTTCGAGACTTTTTAGTAGTACTATTAAAAATAATTTTGGATATATGATGAAAATGCTCAAAAAATAATGACCATCAAAGCAATTGCTAACAAAGGAGCTCAACGTTTATAGATATGCTACAGTGCCATGGACAACTGTTGTTGTTGGCTGGACTTCGCGAATGAAGATTTTGGGATAAGCCTGCACAATGGATTTTTTAGGTGAGGCACAGTGTGAACTGTGTGAACTGTGAACTGGCCCCACCTCCTTTACTCCTGAGGTTCATCTTGCCATGGCCGAGCAGCTCGGATGGCGACAGCGAGTTCCTCCAGGATTCGAACCGGCATCCTCTGAGGAGGAGCCGGCTCCAGAGGTGGCGACTTACACCACTCGGCCAACGCCCGCCACCATGGACAACTGTAGTTAATACCCAACTATCAGATCCTGTTTCTCTCTAGGTAATCTAATGAAAAGAATTTGACAAAACATTTTCCTTATGCGTATCCTCTATTTTAACTGAGCAGTGAAGTCCAGATTTGGAGAACATTTCAAAATGCGCATTTTGAGAGTTATTTAATTAAGAGATATTTAAGCCCCATATTGTTCTTAATATAAATCTTGTAAAAGCAGAACAAGACAATCATTCTTTATTCCAAACAAACAGGCAAGAACATTTTTCTTCTTCCAAGGAATTTGACCTGATTTTAGTCAAAGTAATAGTTTAATATGAAAATGTAAAGCACATGAAAAGCTAAAACATAATTTATTCAGTTGCGTGTTTATTCTTATTAAAACATAATCTTGTGATATGCCATCATATTCTTTGCCCAATGAATGAGGTATGAAAATTTTAGTTCAATACAAGGCAGGATGAAGAGGATGCTGGTTAAAACACAGACATATAGATAAAGTCATAGATGCACTATAACATATTAAGATGTAGGGGTTTTGTTTTGACTGAGTGGGCATCCAATTCCCATTTTACACTAAATTTATGACAGAAAGGGAAAAGTAGTCAAAAACCATCACATGACCAAAATTGAAGTATGTGACCAAACCTACAGAGTAGATTCAAGTGAAGGTGGGAATCTGGAAACACATTTGTGTTGCAACGAAAAATAATTTTTAAATCTAAAAGAACAGCTACAATCTTTTTTTTTTTTTTTTTTTTTAGAAAAGTGAATACTAAAACAGAAAGAAGAATTAAAATTCAGTGAAACTGCAGAGCATCAGAAGAAATTCAGATGAGCATTCATATTTCCACTTGAATTCTGGGGGGAGGAAAAAACCAAACCAAACCAAACCAAACCAAACCAAACCAAACCAAAACAAAACAAAACAAAACAAAACAAAACAAAACAAAACAAAAAACAAACCAAACAAAAAACAAAACAAAGAGTAGAAAGATAAATTATGTCTTTGTAGGCATGAATTTGGTCGTATGATTACTCCTATCTTGAAAAAAAATAATAAAGAGAAAGAAGACAGAAGAAATAAAAGCAAAAGAGGGGGAAGGAGAGAGGTAGAATTATATCTAGAGTTGCTGAAAAAGATTTAAATGGTTATTAGAAGTGATTTGAGTTTTGATATGTATACATATAGGCACTGTAGTCACCTTTCTGATCCATTAATTGGATTTCCTTCCTGGTTCTTTTTGTTTTCAAGCTATGTCTTTTCAATATGATTCTGCTTTCCCTTCACTAGTCCTTTCCTTGTGGAACATTTCGTTGACAGCTATCCTCTTTCTTCCCTTAATGAGGACTGAGAGTTCCCCACTGACAAATTTGCCAGATGGTCACAATCTGTAAATTCCATATGAAATTTTTTGTTCATGGTTCAGGCTTGTAAATCTCAAAAAATCCCATTAACACTGATAGTTCTCTGCCTCTCTCTGGCTACTGCAGATGATGTTCAGAGCTGAATTTTAGTAATGTGCCTCTCTGGTTCCAGTTTGCCCTTTATACACTCAGTTCTTAGAACAAAAGCACCTAGCTAAAAGAAGATGTCCCCCTTGACATAACTCAATTATAGGATCACAGAACAGTTGAGGTTCACCTCTGGACACTGCCTAGTTCTGCCCCCCTCACTCCAGGTACAAGGATGATCAGCTGAGCCTGTGTACAGCTAGGTTTGAATATCTTCAAGAATGGAGATTGGACCATCTGCCTACCCAGCCTGTTTCAAGGTTTGGCCATTCTGAAAGTAAAATATTTTTTTTCTTATGTTTAAGTAGAATGTCCTGTCTCATTTTGGGCCCATTACTTATTGTCTTGTCACTGGATATCACTGAGAAAAACTAGGATCTGTCTTTGCTCAGTTCCACAAGGTATTTATGCACTCTGGTAAGATCTGCCTTCTCAAGATTAAATGATTCTAGGTCACTCACACTCAAACATATGAAAGATGATGTGATTCCTTAAACAACACTCCAGATGTCACTTCCCTCATGCCAAACAGAAGTATCATCTACCTTGTTCTACTTGTAATTGCCTCTCTAACACAGTCCAGGGTGCTGTTGGCCTTCTTTGTTACAAGGACACATCACTGGCTCGTGGTCAGCTTGTTGTCCACCAGTACTCTAAGGTCCTTGACAAAACAAAGCTTTCCAGTCAACTCAGCCTGCAGTGTGTATAGGTGTCTGAGGCTATTCATCCCCAGAGTAAGACTTGGCATTTCCCTTCACTGAACTTCATGAGATTCATATCAGTCCATTTCTCCAGTGTGTTGAGATCCCTCTGAACGTCTTTGTTTTAAAAAGTGGACTATATTCTTCAATATTAAAATCAATTTATTGTTTCTTAAATTACTGCTTACATACTTTTGGAAACATGAAATCTATCTAACAATAAATTGACATTATCTGTAGTTCCATAAGAAACAAAAATGAACTCCAACAAGGTGCCTTTGAGGTACATCAGCATTTGAACACTGATTTAATTAAAAAATTATTTAGTCCGTAATGTTTGAAAGGAAAAAAAAATAATCTCCTAGCCCATGAAAATCTTCTCAGGCAGTTGTTTGTTTGTATGCTAGAATAAACACTTTTCTTTTAGAATGATCTGGTCAGAAACCTGGAAAGCTATTTTTATCTCTTCTATACTCCCTCCAGAGGAAACACTTTCACAATAGAGTCATCCTTGTAAATGGCATTGAGAGAAGTCAGCAGATCTGTCAAGACCTCATCAACTTAACTTACAGATGATAACAATGTTAAAATAGTGTTATGTTTTATTCCTCTAGTCACCACAGTACTCATTATATCGTGAAGAGAACAGCTGCTGCTCACAGACAGAAACCATATATTGACAGGAGAATATAAAATGAGAAACAAATAGTTTTAATTTCATTTGCCTCTATGTCATGTGTGGAGGAACTTAAGATAAGAGAGAAAAGCAGATGACAGTGGTAAAAAAGGGAGAAACACTAACCAGAAAATACAGTGGGTTGTCATTAAAATGTTATTGGCCAACAATTTTCACACAATAGTATGTAAAATATGCAGAGTTTTTCTTACAGTGGATGATTGATATATGTAGTAATGAATGTCAAATTATCACTGCCTTTTTAATGCTTTTTTATGGGTTAACAGTTATGTCTACAATGTTACAAGAAAATTATCTGTGAAAATATTTACTTCTTTCTAATACTTTTCTCAGTACAGTTACTTTAGGAAACATGCTGAATATTTCAAGAAACACAAATCCTCTGTTTATTCACAAAAAGAGTAATACTGAAATTTTTTTCCTACAAAATGTGAAACTTTTTCCTTCAAAATTTTCTCCCTTGATTGAAGCAACCTGAATAAGGAGGTACAAATGGGTCCCTCATTTCACAGTGGAGACTTAATTGATGCAAAATAAACAAAATATACCCTAATAACTTCAGGAATATTTCTGCTAAAACTTCTGTCCTGTAAAAAAGTTAAATTTTAAGTAAATTACACAATTAAGTAAATCACACAATCATCCATATGCTGATTGTGTATTAATACTTTAATGCTATTAGTTTATGGTACGGTTACAGAAAAATCAGGTGTAGCAGTATATTAACGTATTTAGAGAACTGTTGAAAACATAAATTAACTTAAAAGTAAAAAAAAAAAGAAAAGAAAAAATAAGAAGGCAAACACTTTTTTTGTTTTTTAGAATTATGTGCAACTTCTAAAATATAAGATAAAAATAAAATTCAGGAATATTTAAAAGACAACAGCTCTAAATAATAAACAAAGCAACTAATTTTGGACTTTGTATAAAGAATCTACAGATTTTAAACAGAGTAAAAATGTCATGTGTTTACTAGGAAAACACAATACAGTTTCTTTGCAAATCCTATGACTTTACAAACCCTACTACTCCTGAAACTTCTAAGTCATTGTGTAGTGAATACTCATGATCTAGTGTTCATATATACACTGAAAAAACATTAGCCATTTCTGCTGACATAAGGACTCAAATAAATACATGACGAGCAACAACATATAGACAGACAAGTCCATAATACATGGATTACATTGACTGAACAACTGACTGGAAGATAAGGTCAAAGGGTCAGTTGGGTTACAATAGACTGATGACATAATCCTGGTTATCCATACAAACTGGGGGACAAGAGGCTGGAGAGCAGCCCTGTAGAAAGAGATCTGAGCCTCTGGGTTGATGGCAAATTGAATATGAGTCAACAGTGTGCCCTGGAAGACAACTGTGCATCAAGAACGACATCAAAGACCAGTAGAAGGAAGCTATTGTCCCCCTCTACACACACTGGTGCTGCTCCACCCAGAGTCCTAAAGTCCTGTGTGCAATTTTGAGTGCCTCAGTACTCAAAGGATACAAATCTATTGAATTGTGTCCAGAGAGGGGTGGCCAAGACACTGAAAGGCAAGATTTACAAAGGGCGAGACATGTCACTTGGTTTGTTTGTCTGGGAGAAGAGAGGGCTGAGGGATGGCCTCATCACAGCCTCCAAATTTGTCAAGGGCAGAGACGAGGGAGGTGCTGATCTCCTCTCCCTGGTGACCAGTCACAAGAAAATGCAGTGAAGCTGTATCAAGGGGAAGCTCATACTGGACACTGGGAAAGGGTTTTTTCATTGAGAGCACAATCAGCCACTGAAACAGGCTTCCCAGGAAAGTGGTCATGGTACCATTCCTGTCAGAGTTCAAGAAGCATCTGGACAATGCTCTCAGTCATATGATTTAATTTTACTTGTCCTGGGAGGAGAAGTGAATCAGTCTCAGTGATCTTTATGGGTGGACCCATTTCAACTTGAGATATTATATGTTATTGATTCTTATATAGTGAAGTCACCTACGTATTTTGCAAGTTTCTGTTTTCTGAAACTTCTAAAGTCTCAAAAGATTTGTTATTTCACGTTATTCCATACTTACTACAACGATGTTATATTTCAATCTGGATGTTGTTTAAAAATGCTTAGGCTATGTATTTGGTATATTTATCAACTGAACAATGAAGTTCTTGATGCATTTATCAACTGAAAACTACTTTCTTTTGATATATTTATCAACTGAACCATGAAATTCTCCCTATCAATTATAAACTTGAGACATGGAATACAAGATCTGCTATTGGCTCTATGACATTGCAAGACTTGAAAATAAACCATGTAAGAGTCCTCCTGCAGAGACAAGAATGATATAAATCTATAATTTGGCTACAAAGTACAAACATGGTTGAAACCCACAAAGCATCTTGGCATACAAAGATAATGTTCAAATTGAAAACAATACCTGAAATGTGAAATAGTTACAAATATATGAGCATGTACAAATTTATGCATATTCATTAAGACAAAAATGTGAAGACAATCATATCTTCTATGAAAATAAAATTTTGATTGGTTTGGTTTTGGGTGTTTTTGTTTTGTTTTGTTTTTGTTTTTGTTTTTTGTTTGTTTTTTTTTGTTGTTGTTGTTTGTTTTTTGTTGTTGTTGTTGTTGTTTTTTGGTTTTTTGTTTGTTTTGGTTTTTGTTGTTTTTGTTTGTTTGTTTGTTTGTTTGGGTTTTTTTTTTCCCCTTCCCTTCCCTAATGGAAAGATACTCAAAGGATACCTATAAAATAACAGTAAGAAGTGTTAAAATAAAAATTTAAATATTGATAATTCATAAGATACAGTCCCGTCTTTGAATTCATAGTTGGATAAGATTTTTAAAGGTTAAAAATTTCTGCTTATTATCTATGACTCTAGTTCTTATCTGACAATTTCTGGAAAGATGAGTAAAATATTAAATACTTTAGTTAAAGTAAGTGTGAAAACTTAATCATGTGCCAAGTGGAATTAGAAACTGCATCTGAATACTGGTGTTTGAGCTCATAAGTCAAACACTGTGAGATTAAAAGTTTTTCTACATTTATGTCAGGTTTTCAACCATGTAAGCAGAAATAAGAAAAAAAATACATTCTTATATACTCAAGCAAATTATTGTTCACCTGTAATTTGGGGGGAACAATTAGTAATGTTTCTTGGACCTATTTATGATACTAGCCAATAAAATTTTCTGCTTTCTCAAAATCAATGTTTTCCCTTTTTATGAAAAAAATTCCAGTGAACGATGGTCAAAAGTAAATTTAATGTGATATTTTAATCCTCATAAATCACATAAATATCATGCTGTCTCTGTTTTTCTTTTTTTTTTTTTTTAAATTTGGGTTTATTTCTAAGAAAATACATCAATTACTGAGCATTCTTGCACTTATTTACACTTTGGAAAAAAATCTGTTTTCTCATTTGGTTGTTGTTTCCTTATTATGTTTGTTTGTTTTGTTTTGTTTTTAACTTCCTCAACATAATAGATGTTTTAAAATGTTTTTCTTCTTCCTGTAAGGAAACAAAAAAAAAACAGGAATTCAAAGTTTAAGAGGGAGAAAATGAGAAATTACACCCTCTTTCTCATACATCGTACACCCTCTGCACATCATGCACTGTGATTAAAGGATGTGTGAAGGAGGAAACAGCCTAGGCATCTTACTGCAAGGAATATATCCAAATCACTGGGTCATTTGTCTACCTGGAAGTAGATCTAGAAATTTCTGCTGTTCAAATTCTGAACTTAAAGAGTAACTTAAGCCTTTTGCTCACAGTTTGTATCAACACTTCAAAGTTATGAATTAATTTACTCAATATATCAGGTTGAATATATTAAGAAACTATCATCTCCTTATTTAGAGTAATCAATATCTATTTTCTTTGGTTATGGTTTTGCTGCCTGAATTTTTGGAATCCATATGTCCTTCACTAAAAGTGAGCTTTATATAAATTCTTATATTCATTATATAGATCACACAAATAACTAGAAAGAGGAAATATTTTCGAACTGACAGTATCTAATATTTTTAACCTACAGTTTTCAAGCTAAGAGAGCCTAATTTCTTGTGATAAAATCTAAAAGAACAAAAGCGATTAACAAAATAAGAGAATTACATACTAAATAGTTTCAGAAAGCTAAAATCAGTTCATTTCTTTCAAATCTGAATTTAAAAATACATTGTGACAATAATGAATTTGACTCATATTCCTTTGACCTCAATTTTAGATTTTTACTTCAAATGACATTAAAGGACATATATAAGAACTACTAGATTCATGCTGTCACATCCTGACACTGTCAGAAGCAATTATCAAATTAAATGCATTGACTACACACTTGAAAACTCCATACTTATGTACATAGTTACATTCTTATTAAGGGAATAAAACATCAGGAACAAAATAGGTGCAGAGAGAAAAGTCATATTTTGAGGTGATATAATTCAGATATTTCCTAAAAATGCCTCTCTCTTTTCTCTTTTCTTCCCATTTTTTTTAAAGTAATAATTTGACATGCTCACCTACTCAAAAGAATGAAGCAAATCACTAGTTAGGAAAAATCTTGCAAATCCTTAAGCAGGAGTAAATACACAGGGGAATGATTGAAAAGGTAAGCCCTATTGTACCAGGGATGGGCAGGTTTTGTCAGGTTTCCCTGTATCGCATAATACAAAAGCAGAAAAAAGGTACAGAAAATTAAGATCATGGGCATATCCTTTCTTTGGTATGGTGTACTCTATATATTTTGACAGCTGTTAATTATCTCACTTTTTGTCTTAGTCTTGAGAAAATTTGGTATTGCAATAAGCAAGTGACCTGTCTTATGTACAGAAAGCTTCTGAGCAGGGAACCTTAATTGCCTTTTGTCACTCAAATTTGTACTATACTATCATAAGTTCTATTCACATACAATGAATTCTCTACCTTTTTTAGACTAATGTTATGTAAAGATTATGGTAAAACATAATGAAAGTATCAGTAAGGTACCCTCTTTTTCAAGGCAGGTTAGTAAAAACTAGAAATAGTTAATGTTTTTAATGATAATGATAACCCAGGTATACATAGGTGCATAATGTGTGCATGCAAGCAAATATTACTAACTTGTTATAGTTTGTACTGTGCTATGAGAAAATCTATCATTTCCTTAAAATATCAAAAAAAGCATCAAATGTTTTTGTTCCCTCTCTTGAGCATCCAACAAAATTTCAACAGAATGGATTTATATCCTAAATTCATTGGATTAACAATTCTGAAAATTACTAGACTATTTGAATGCAAAACATTGCTGCTGTCTTTCTCCTTGTGGATTTTGCTAAAATATGATGAAGGTCTTTCCTTGTACTCATACACATTTCTTAGTTACACTTTCAGGCATTATTTAACCTATCAAAACTTGATGTTCTGACTTTTTCTTACAAAAAAAAATTGAATACATAGAGGAATAAAGAATTTGCTTCTTCAGTAAACCCCTTTCTTGCAACATATATATCGATACCTCACAACTAAAAAAACACTTTCTTGAACTTCAGCGTTTTCTAAAGGCTCACTTTCTACTCTCACTGAAGTGTCTTACATAGAAATCAGTAATGTAATCTCAGATAACTGCAATCAGAAGATATTGCATCTTCTTTGTCATCTTCAGTTTATTGAAGAAATTTATTCTTTAAAATGTCAAGTGAAAATTTATTAGCATGTTAGTTACTGGGTGTTTTCCATTTAATTGTTCTATCAGTTCACTACAGAGAAGAGGTTTTCATTCTCTGATGAATTCTTTAGGTAGACTGATGTAAACATTATCTTTAGCCATGGGTGATCTAAAGCAATGAACAGCTTTCAGACATACAAAAATAGTATAGGAGAACATGCACCATAGATATTATGTCTGGCATTAAAAAAATAGAGCTTTTCTGCAGCTTCCATAGTAGCTAGTTTTGACGGAATATATAAATTTGCCACCCTCCAGTTACCACTTTCCTAGTTTTCTAAATGAACATCTAGTGAAAACTCATTAAGGAAAACAATAGTAAATATTTTATGAGAATAAAGACATACTTAATGTTGCTACTATAGGTTTTGTCTATTGCTTTCTCCAATTAATCAAATTTATTAGGAAAAAAAAATAACATTGTTCTCTGTGCTTTTATGGTTTTTTCACCCTTCATTCCCAATAGACAGGGAGCTGAAGCACCCAGAGTCATGTTGCATCCTGTAGTTATTATATTCTATGAGGAAACAGGACCAGTATTCATAGTCCCCAATCAAATTCTCTCCAAAATCAGCTGATAGAGCTGCAGTATATAGTCAATTCATAAAAAAGTCAGTCCCAGAGCTCAGGAAGTGTCTCATTTTGTTACAAGGGGTGTTGAACTTCTAAATCTCACTGTTGAAATTGGTTATTTCAAGTTTCAACTACAGTAATGTGCAACTTGACAAAAAACCTTTCTACCTGAGTTTGGCTTGATAGCTGTCACTTGCCATTTTCACTTCTTAAAACTTCCAATGTAGGTAATGGTACCTGGCTACCTTCACTGTTTTCCATTCCTTTCTGCTCCATTTTTCCAAAAGAAATGAAATTTAAAACAACAGCCAACTTTCTAAAGCAATAAAGAAACTTATTTTTAAACTTAAGACTTCTAAGAATTGTTATTTTTACCTCATTTATTACCACAGAACTTCTAAATTTAATAATTGTCTGATCGCTGTCAATCATTAACTGCTTAAAGTTAATGTTACTTATGTTTTAAAAAGGTGCACACAATATAAATAACTCAAAAGGAGGTAGGTTAAATACATATCTTACCACACTATTCACTGAAAAAGAACTCCTGCTCCTTTTCATGAAGCAGTGTCAAAATGTGTGTATGTGCATCAGGTGTGACAAATGTGGTCATACAAAGAAAGTAAGATATCAAAAGGCAGCCAGTGTTGGGGAAAATTGTGTCTGAGCGGAGACAGAATGGATTCATGGTGAGATAAATTTAAAATAAGCCTTGAAAGACAACTCTCATCTTCAGTGGTGCTTCAGTGCTTTTAAAATATATAGAATAAGCATCTGATTGTAAACAGATTTTTTTAATCTTTCTTTTAGTAGAACCATTTTTCTTTAAAAGTGTAACCCCAGAAGCCTTGTGATCAGGAGCAGGCAGCACAAGTAGCATCACTATTCTGAAGCACCATCTGATGATACCAACTGACTTGTATCAGAAGAAAAGGCAGTGGGCCAAATCCTTTGGGTCCAATAATTTCTCCAGATGCTCCACTAGATATTAAAAGCTGTTTCTTATTCTATTGTTGCTGGGTTTTTTTGTTTGTCTGTTGGTTTGGTTTGGTTGTTGTTTGTTTGTTTTTTTCTTGTTTGTTTTGTTGGTTTTATTAATTTCTTTATTTATTTTAATGAGAGTTGCTAGGCCCAAAAAAATTGTGGATTTCTTCTTGCTGAAAGTCCATGGGGTCTAGCATAGCCAGACCCAGGCTGCAAAGTACAATTTACTTCCATATATGTGTCTCATATATGATAATTACACCTACATGGTTTTAAACTGCACAATGTAAATGTTGTGTAACACAACTACTTCCTTATGCAGTTTATTATTCTTACTTTAATTAGACTTAATTTGTTCTGGTATCCACTTCAAAAATAACATTTGAATTTAGTATTGAAAGAACTAATGGAGACTGATTCTATAATGTAGGCCTTGAAGCATGTCCTGACATACAGTCTCTCTCCTCTCTTGGAAATATACTGAAGCATTATCAAGAATGTATTAATACCCAAAATACCAGTAAGACAACTCAATAGGTCGCTTATTATAGGTCTCTGTAGCATTAAATAAACATGGACAAAGTCAAGTGACTTAAATTTTCTGATTTATGTTGCCCAATCCCTAGATCACACATCCACCTTAAAAGACTACTGTGACCAAAGAAACCATTGCAGTTGAACATTATAATTTTTCTGTCTTCCTAATACACAGCAAGAAAATTTAATTTTGGTTGTAGAGCTAATTTTGTAATTAGAGGGGAAGAATAAGAAAGTATAAATCAGCTGCACATAAGATAACGTAGGCATACATCTGTGAACAGGACAAACCAGTCCTGACAACAAAGAACTTGTTTTTGTAGGCAACATAAAATGAACAAAGCTGTAACAAGCTGTACACTGTCAGACTACAGCTATGACTGCAAATGTACAATCTTATTTTATCCTATGATCAGAGACTGTATTTCCCCTTGGGACTAGTGCCTATTGCATGCACAATACTTGACTAGATACTTGCCACTGGAAGGTATTTGAAAGAGGATTACAGTTTCTGAAACAGCTAATTAGTCACCATGAACTAAACACAGTCTAAAATTAATGTAAATCACTTTGACACTTTGCCTACTGTTTAGGTGTGGAAAATAGTGTTGATTTTTCTTTCTCAATAATAAGTATCCTATAATCAGATACAAGCATTTTTGAAGCCTCTCATCTGAACCAGGAATTGATAACTTTGTTTTTTTGGGTTTTGTTTTGTTTTTATTTTATGGTCCATATGCTTTTATATTTTTCCTTTTTATCCACAATGGGCATGGAAGGTGTTACTTTTTTTCTCCTGATCCTCTGTGTGTTTGATGTGATTGTAATCAAGACCAGCCTTGCTGTCAGTAACTTCAGTTGCTATTTATCTAATCTGGATGCTGCTATATAAACTGAGTTTACTCTGTGTATTAAAAAAAAAAAAAGGAAAGAAAGTTTGAACTGTTCAATTGCCTATGTATGCATATTAAATAGAAGGTAACTTTATGAATGGATCACTTAGGACTTCATTCTCAGAGTGGTGGTTAAGAAAAAGTACTCTTTATGATTGTTTTTCTGTGGATTTTTTTAAATTGTTGTGTTTTTTTGTTTTTTTGGGGGAGTTTTTTTACCTTTCTCTTTTTACTTATATAATATAAAGAAAATTAATAGCCAAGCATCTAAAATTGTCCTAAAATTGCTAAGCATCTTTCAGGTTATTTATAGTCTAGAAACTGTCTATATGTTAGTGTAAATACCCTAAAACATGTTTCAGAATTTTTTTGTATGCTTATGGGGTGTGCCACCCTGAAGGGGAAGGAAGCACCTAAAATTTTAAATGTTTGTCATTGAAAAGAATAACAAAAGTCAGATGGTCCACAAACAATCAGAAAATATTAGTAAATTGCATACTTGGCATGGAAATTCGTATGTAAATCTCTGACCTATTATATAGGCATACAACAGTGTTTTTGGGATAAAGTGGTAGAGTGAAAAGGAAAAGATTAATTAAAGAGGGGGAGAGAGAAAGAAAGAGAGACGAGATCACTAGTCCTGGTCTCAGCATCAATTCAGCTGATGGGACGTTAGTCCTGGTTTCAGAGTTGACCCAGCTGCACCAGTACAGTTAATGTGATTTCCAGGGTCTTGTAAGGCACTTCCCAGGCTTGGTTGGGGGTACTTTTATAGGTAGGTCTTCCCCACCCTGAAGATAGATATCTTGTTTTCTATACAAATCAGCTGTCATGCACAGCCTGTTCTTTAAGACCTTTCTTGAAATGGGTCAGAGGGCTTCAGGTTTTTTTGGTGATCTTGATCCCCCTCTACAGTCCATGTCCACTTCTTGGCCTCATGACTGCACTAGTGTTGTACTGTGTTGTGCTTATCTCCTGGAACTGCAATGAGTTAAACTGCTGCCCTACCTCCACATGGCCTCCTTGTCAAGTCACAACTTGTTCTGTCTCACAGTATACTATTACCGGCAACCTTGGTTATTACCAACAATTCTCTCCTGTTACTACCAATGATCCTTGGCTGGCTCTACAGCCATCCAGCTATCGGTGTTCGAGGTGTACACATTAGTCCCCTATCTTCTGGGATTCTACAAGCTTATCAATTATGCTAATGCCAAAAGGTAGCAAATGCAATATAATACTGACGTATAAAACTGTTTGCACTGTGATGAAAATATGTAGACACTGTAAAAGCAAAACTTGAAGTTTCTCATCTGCCATAGCAGGATCTAGAAGCTTTTGACACAAAGGTAACAGAAAGAAAACAGCAAGTCAGTACTGGGGGCTGCCAAATAAAATCTTTTTCTTTTTCTTTTTATTTTTTTTTTCTGTAAGACTTTTACTTCACTCAACTGCAAATATGAATTTGGGTGAAGAGTCTATTACTCTTTCTAGGAAGCCTGTAATGAAGTCTTGATCAACCTGAAATAGAGGAATTTTCTTTCACATAAGGGATACATTTAAAAATTAGCTACATTTACCCTTTACAGCTGCAACATTACAGAAATTTCTTTTTCTCAGTTCTTTGTAAACAAGTCATGAGCAGTCAATGATTGCCTCGCTGAATCAAACCAGTTCTCTCATAACTTTGCCAAAGGGGTACTTCAGGTCAGGGGCAGTGTGCAACAATCACTTTCTTAGTCTGTAGTCATGACAGACAGAATTGCTTGGTTGCAGGTGTTAGTGTAAAGCAAAGAAGAGGTAGTAAGAGTCTTACTTGAAGCATCATCCAATTCTCCAGCTCAGTGCTCTCAATTCCCATGTCCTGAGGGCAATGCAGCAGGTACTGTCAATTTCCCTAAGCCCCTTTGCCAAATGCACAAACTGCGACACTGTGTGTTTCATTCAGCTGCAATTTAGCGTATGCATGTTTTCTCTTACCAGCTCTGAAATTAACCCATTAAAATTATGATTAGTGAAATGAGAAATTGGTGGGGGTAGGGCAGGGGAGTTAGGTGAGCTCATAAACTTCCAAACACTGCAATAAAATTATTTCTGAAGCTAACATCCATCCATATTTCACTGTTATTCAGATCTTCTTTGCCACCTATTTTGCCAAGTTTGATCTTGTTCTTGAACAGCCAAATCTAAAAATTCTCTTTCTTGCAAATGCCTGGACTTTCTTGATTAGTTTACAGGGCACGTATTGGTATGTAACAGGGCTTTGTCAGTTAATAGAGTTGTGGTATGAATCTGCAGGTTTGTGGGAGGAAGAAGTACCCAATTCAGTTTTCATTTATAGACAAGTTAAGGTAAGCCTGTAGCAATCTTTACATATCCAACATAACACACTTTAAAACATAAGTTTAATTATTCATTAAGAAAGTGATTTGAGAAAACTGGATGGCATGTGCTAAATTAGGCAGCTGGGGAAAAAAAATGGCTTATATAGCTCCTCCTTTTGTTCATCAAGAAATCAATGGACTTTCAAAACACCAAGTAATGAACAATATTCCTCTTGGCAAGGAATAACTTGTGCATGCACAACACGATGTTCATCTTATTTCATTATCTCCTTCAAATCTGTTATGGAATACTGGGATTACCAGTTTGCTTCAACCCAAGATTCTGTTTTACTCATGGCAGAATTTTAAACATGCTGCTCCACTGAAGAGAAACAGTGTTATTGCTGACTTCAGGATGAAGATGTCAAGGCTCTTGTACCATATCCTTGAGGGATTTTCCAGTTTCTTTAAGGAATCTGTATTTTAACAGTTTAAGTACTCTGTCTATAAATAATAAATATACCATGGATCAAATACTTTCACGGTCGTTCCACAAAATGCACAAAGAGAAGAGCTTTGAATTTGTTTAAATGTCTTTATTGTTCTTAAACTAGTTCATAAAGTAAACCACTGAATCAAGCGGTTATAATATATAAAAGTGTTCACAATTAATAGTTTGACCTGTCCTACTTAGAGCTCAACCTACTTTTCAGAATTACATTTTAAAATTCAATTAACCTTCAAATGTAAACAAGTCTGTTTTCACTGTACAAAAACATTTTCTAAGTCCATTCTTCCCCCAGTGTTTGGTTATGGTTTCACATCATCATTTGTGTGAATGGTCTCACCTGAACATAGATGTCAAATTTCTTCTAAAGAAATAGCTTCCAGTCCTCCAGTCCCCATATGACTCCCAGTGTACTTAAGGGCAAGTGTTATTATCACATATTATTATTAAAACTGTTGAAAACTAGATGGTTCAATATGAGATGAGCAGACAGATATAATTTTTTAATTTTTTTTTTTTTTACATTCACTGAAACACTAACTGCAGTGGGGTTGAGGACCACTTTAACTACTTTTTCCTCACCCAGCTAAGTAACATTATGTGCACACAGTCATCATTCCTCAGCAGTGACTGCATAATTTTTATAAAAAATATTTACATCCCCAGCCTTAACAGCCTTTCATAGATTCTCAGGTACATCAACAGCAATCATTAATGTCAAAAGGGAATAACATTGTAATATATGTGATTGTTCAGTTTTGTGTAGTATAGATTGTTATTTAATGTGGCACATTCTCAGCAGTCACCTTTTATACATTTACAGAGAGCACATCCCTTCCAATTTATTTAAATGCCAGCTACAGCTATAGAATACAGATATCATTAATGTTACAAAGTTATCAAGAACGAGCTTTTAAAAAACCCTCCTATGTGAGGTTGCAATTTGACAAAAGTAAGCATTTTTGATGACAACACCTGTTAAGGCATGTAAGAAGATCACACAATCAATCCTCAGTAGATCACAAGTCATACATGGTTGCAGCATCAATAAAACTGGAACAGTCCAATAAGAAGACATATCCTGTATCATTAGGGCACAGGTAACACTTCTTGACCTAACAGTAGGAAATGCCTGTAGTCCTCCTGTGTTTAAACACCAGACTGAAGAGGTCAGCCAATAGCCAAAAGAAAAAAAAATCCAAATCTCCATCAGATCAGCTTTCAGTGGAGGGAAGGTATGATTCTCTACACTGTGCAAAGTAATGTCTGTTCCCTTTCCTTCATATGCTTCTGCTTTTCAAACCTTTATCATCTTGGTTTCCTGAATCTAGAGTTCCCTTAGTTCAATAATGAGTTAAAATACATAATGAAACAAAGTAAAGATAAACCAAAAATAAGCTCTTGACAAAACAGTAAAGAAAGACATATAAATATTTTAAATAAAAGCCTGGGTAAACCTACTTAGGACACATTACAGAGGAGGATTTCTGTTACTTCTATCGCAACAAAAATCAGAAAATCTGAGCAATACATTGTCCAGGTTGATATCAAAACCTATCAACCGTTTTGATAGGTTGACAAAAGTACTATCATTTAATACATACTTAATAGATACCTATTTTTGTTGCTATTAAGTATTTTAATGTGATAATGTAATTGGACTATAACAGCAAGGGTTTTGTATCTCTTTAAAATACCTACTCCATGATGGTTTCACTAAATATTGTATTTTTAAGACATACAACACTTGTGTATTTAATTTATGAGTTAAAACTTCTTTATTTTCCTTAGTGTTAAAATTAAGACTTTCTTATTAACGAACAATAACTTCAGTGAGACTGGAGATTCTGGTCTATTTTCCAAGAGCTATTTCTTCTTTAATATAAATGCAGCACATATATATAGAGAGAGGTACCATAATAACATCTCTGTATTCCAAGTCTATATTCTACTTGAAACTAACTCTTTGATTGTGTTTTTGCCTTCTGTTGTGTTGTTATCATTTCTCCATTTGAAACCCTCACACTCTTAACCTTCCTCAGCTATTAAGAGAGTTAAAGCAAGTATGCTGGGACAAAAAAAAAATAAGCAAACAAAAACCAACCACAACCAAAACAAAACCAAAATCTCTAAGCTTTAGTTTATGCAGGTGGCTTGAGTAAATTTGGTTGATTTTTGTCTGTAACAGAATAGGGTGAACTCATGGACCTCACCCTGAATAAAAAATGTCAAAACAGTACTCTTCAACTGATGAGTTGCAATGAGCAACTGGAGATAGAAATGAAAAGGCAGTAAAGATCTGTCTGTAGCCTCTGTCTCAGTAGACAATAAAACTCTGTGTGCTTAGCAACAAATCAATACTGGTTTCTACAGTTCAGCTCCATTTTAGTGTGGCTCAGCTATATACCATCTAAGCTATAGACATGATCATGATTTTATCTCTTCATGTTGAACACTAATTTGACTGTAGTGATTGTTTTTTTAGTTATTCTTAATTTGATACCTCTAGTCACCAGGAACTCCTGCAGACTAAAAGATGAAGCACATTTATGTTTCAAAAAGAGTGCAGTGCTGCTGCTAATATGATCTCCTATGCAAACAAATTAATTATCTTAGTCTGTGTGAACACAATATTCACACTCCATTAAGGTCAGAAATCCATACTGAGGAAAAAGTAATCAGGCTTCTTATCATCTTTTGCGATGTGTTGGTAACAAAAGGTGCAGCTGTAGTAAGCTGGTAATTCCCTCCTCTTCTGCAATAAGGGAACACAGATGCAACAAGGCTTAAAGGGATCACTAAGTTCCCTGGATTTTCTTTCTTTAGAAATTTTACTGTAAAATTATTTCTTATTTGATAAAGTGAGGACTCGTACCTAGGTGTTTCTACAGATATCCTGAAACAGAATTGATTCAGAGTACACATTTAGCCCTTCATAAAAAGGAGACTCTAATCAGGTATTTTCTTAATTGTTTCTTTCTGTTACTATATTATGATTGTATATTTAATTTTAAAAAATAAAATAAAATAAAATGAAGCAGTAGGCTGTGTGATCAACAATTGATGGGAATTGGAGCACAGTTTTATCCCCTTAGAACTGACCAGAGTGATTTTTTAAAAAGGAAGTCAACAGTGAATATGATACAAATTGCACACTGAAACTTGACTAAAATTGATGAAGCACTTTTCCAGACTAAAATGGAAAAATAAAATAAAGTTCTGATTAAGACCAAAACGAGAGTGATAAGCTCTGAATATACTTTTTGAAATGGCCTTCTCTCACAAAGTTCATCACCACCATAGGGAACAGCTAGAAAGAGGCCATGGCCTTGTGGGAAGAACCACTAGGTCTCTCACTTTTAATGTAAGGGATATATCCTCACACAAATGGAAATTATTCTTATTTTGGCATGTAACTTAGTTTTACTAGGTTGAGAACATCAGCAATCCTAGCAATAGGATGACTGAAATCCTGAAACTATGTTTGCCAGGTTTTCTACCAATAGAAATCTTACAAACTCCTCTATCTCAAAACTGCTGAGAATCCCTGCCAAAGAAAAGTCATTACTTTGATGGTGATGCTGTGCTGATATACTGGGGAAAAAAAATTTAAGCCCATCACGTCTCACAGTTTAAAGCCACTCTTAAAATATTAGAAGTAAACATCTGAAGATCAAAACAGACTTGGAGACGGATCCCTGCCTCAGTATAGGAGATCTGTGGTTTGCTTATACACAAACTAATCTGTCAATATAGAATTTAATCAGTTTATAGAACACTGAGCAAATTGTCTCACCTTGAGTTTGGATCAAAAATTGATAGGACATATTTGCAAATATGTAAGCAAAAAATATTTTGTGTGCTAGAAGGAATGATCAATTTCTGAATATTTCCATATTTTCAAGCAAAGCACCATTATAAGTAAGCACATTACACAGTTGTGAAAAAGTTACTATATGCATATCCCACCAAGGAACAAAAATAGCTTCTTAGGCTGTCATTTTGAAAGTAGTTCTAAAGAAAGCAGTTTCAAATACAGTCAGAGCTAGTGAGTATACTTGGGGGTTGAAGCAACCCTTCATAAGTCCCAAAAACACCTATGAGCTCTGAACCCCCAGCTGACAGTAGTTGGCACAAACTAGGGTTTGACACATTCTGGCAGTGCAAAGAGGCATATCGAGAGGATAATACATGGTAGGCCAAGCAGTTTCTTGGGAAAAGCACCTGGATGAAAACAGACTATTTATAGGAAGAAAAGAAGTTCCACTGTGCCCTTCCATCATCCAGTGCTCTTAACACCTCCATGAATATTGCCAGCATTGATATTACCCTTCTCCACTCGGAAGTTTTCCATAGATATATTCTGGGTATGTATATTTACACTGCCTCTCTGGTTTGTACAGAAGACAGCTGGAGTTCATCTTAAACAGCATGAACCTGAGACTATTGTAGCTGCTTAGTTTAGAGAAAAAAAAAAAAAAAGAAAAAAGAAAAAAGCACAACAACCCCAAAACCAACCAACCAACAAACAAAACAAACAACAACAAACACACAAAAAACAAACAAACAAACAAAAAACAAACAAACAAACAAAAAAAGGCCAAAACCAAACAAAGCCAGACAGTCTGTGAGTTTATTCCTATGACCACTGGTCCAAACAACTATCACAGAAGAAGCAAGATGGCATTTCACCACCAGAAAGATTCCTCACTAACTTCCATCACATTCATCCCTCCTCCACAAAACAAATGTGTCTCAGCATTTAGATGACAGGCTGAGTTTGAAAATCTGGCATTTGGAGGATGGGAGAGGAAGACAAGGAACAGGGTAATAACAGAAATCATATTTTGACTTGAATACGGAAAATCAATACAGGATAATAAGTACAGAATCCAATAGCCTTATTAAAAACATTTCTGTTAAAACGACTGCAACTTTGAATCAGACTTCTAAAACACATTTTAAGTAAATTATAATATGCCATATATTTTTAAACAGAAGAAAAATGATAAAAAATTTCAGATATCAGTCTTTATTTATTTATCAACACATGAATTAAATTCCACTTTTTTTTTCAGTCCACACTATATGATAGCAACTTGACAGAAAATAGTAGTTCACTTTCTTCTTACTCTACACTAGTCTTACACAACGTAATATAAAAACTAGACAATTAAAACAACCAATCATAGAAATTACTGCATAGCAGTAATGATTCTGACTCTCACTGCCTGCTAACACAAGAAAAATAGCACTAAGATATGTATGTAACAATACAGTGAATCATTTTCAAATTTCAGTTTTATCTGCCAGAGACAAGAAAGTCTTCAAAGGTGAGTTTGTGTTGTGTGAAGCAACTGTGGATCTGAGTTCTCAGTCTTCCAGCAAGATAACTGAACTATAGTCAGAAAGACAGACAGAATACAGTCCAGCAACTTCAATTCAAGAAAGCCTTTGAATCTTAAAAAGGCTATTTTAAATGCTATGATCCACTTAGATAATTTCTCTATTAACTTGCAATTACTGTACAAAGTAATTATGTATCTTGTAGATAAGGGGGACAGTAGGGAGATTCATAAGAAATATTTCAGCCTGAATACATGAAAAAGGAAAATGTTATTTGATTCACTATTTCACTGAAAGTCTGAAAGGCAGGTTACCATATATTTCAAATCCCTATGTGCAACTTTTATTTTGAGTTCTGTGACCAAGAATACAAAATATGGAAAGGAATAGAATGTAATGACATATTGAGCTTAGAAATATTTTAGAAATGAGCTTAGATGATGTCTATGACTTGCCAGCATACAATGACTTGCCAGCATACAATTAGAACTTCAAAAATAAAATGGCACAAAAGCGCTTATGCTGTATGCATTTTAATTTTCTATTTTATGCCACAATGGTTCGGTTTTGTAGTCTCAGCTGAAGACTATTACAGCTTTTCCCTTATTCACCAACTGCCATGAAAGAGAGCTGCAAAAGCATTCCACAGATTTGAAAGGTAAGGGGCCAAGGTAAGAAGGTCTTCAGAACCGAGGGATTTCTGTAAGTTGAAGAGATGGAAATAGAAGCTTTTAAGAACTGAGTTTATCTCCCCCTTTACATGAGAGCATGGAGTCCTGTATTTGGCTGTTTCTACAGAAACCATGGAACAAGGTTGCAAGCAGCATCTCCAGAAACAACTAGTATTGTCAACTTTATATGATTTTCACAACTCAGTCATTAACTTAAAATAAATTCTCCATGGCTTGGTTTACTTTGGTATATTGCAACATGATGCTGCTTGCTACTAAAAAGAAACAGAGAGAGAACAACAAAATTCCTCTGCTTAAAGCACTTGCTCTTTTATACATGTGCATTTTAATCATAGTGAGTGGCAATGACAAATCACAGTGCTTGAAACCTACTACCTCAGAAAAGTGAAAGCTCACAAATATGTTTAAACTACTTTTAACACATGTACACAAGCCAAATAAGGACAATTTGGATTAATTTCTTATGCTTAATACTATAATTAAAAAATCAGTCTCATCAACCAAACTCTCTCCAATATTGGCACTGTGGAATTAAGATGAAACTGAATTTCAAACTACATTTTATTATGTATGTCAGATGTAAACCTACAACTCTTCTGCGACAATTCAGACAATTAAACATGTACAATAGCAAATGGGCATAGTGCAGGGGGTAAGCAAATAAAATAAACTCGTCTGAGGAAAAAGTTTTGCACAGGAGAAAAGATGCATCTGATCACTTTTATCTTCCCCTCCTCTAGTTAGACTAATGAAACAATAGACTACTACCCTCTTGTTGCCATGTTTCTGAGAGATACAACGTTGAAGGTGAAGTGAAATACACAACCAATCAAAAGGTATTTTCACATGAGCAGGGCTTCTGTGAGCAGGGCAGAGTTTAGGGGGAGGACTGCATTTTTACAAAACAAACATATAAACTTCTAACAAATGCAATTTGCATCAATCACAAAAAAAAAGTCATCATTAAGGTCTAAAAAAATTTTTTGGGGGTAACAGTAAGTGTGATACTTTAATAGATGTTTTTATTGATTGGTTTCTTGAGTTAAATACATAATAACCATTTCATAATTGTTTCTTAGGATTATCTTTTTGTTATTATATTATCGATTGTCTTGCACACATGGAATTCTGTCAGTCTTTTAAGTAGAATCAGATTCTTCATCCCATGCTAATAAACCTTGTCAGATACCCAGGTACCAGAGGCCATTACAAATTGATCAGCACATGAGAAAGGCCAACAGTCCCTCCAGAGGACTGCAGTTAATGAGGTACAAAAGAGCCAACATTTCCCAAGCATGTTATTTATTCATGTGTACTGCATGTCAAAGGATATGTTTGCTCTAAAGGGACTAAATATTAGCTGGGTTACTTACAAAACTCTTTACAGACCTGAACTTGGCACATATGAATTTATTCTAAGGCATATCAATAGACTTGAAAGCATCAGTACTCAACACCATCAAGTCCTGGAATTTTGTTTGCTAAATACTTATAACAGCTTAAGAATATTCTGAATTTTGTACAATATTTTGTACTAATTTTGTACTAACAACCCCTCAGTTATTAGTTAATAAGCCATTCATACTACATGCTACATACTTCCATCAATTTTGTATTTTTTAAGATCCTTTTGGTTAATCTGTAACTATAAAAATGCACATTATTTATAAGGGAAAAAAAAAAAAGAAAAAGAAAAAGAGAAAATGCAGGGGAAAAAAAACCAAAAAAAACAAAAAAACAAACCCACAAAAAAAACCCAGCAAAACAACCAAACCTCCAAACAAAATTAAAACCAAACCAAAACCAAACAAAAAACCCAAACCAAAACAATAAAACAAAAACAAAAACAAATAAATAAACAAACAAAACATAGCTAGGCACAGAGCAACCAAACTGGGCAAGAGGGAACAGACAGATGATAAGTTAAGCCAGAGACTGTTTTGTACCTGTTTTGTATTCTAGCTCATGTTTTTTGAAGCAATGTTCCATGTGTTAGTGAATTTTCTGCCCTCCCCCAGTGTAAAAAATCATACTCATAGCAACATCTGTGCAGCAGTGAAAGCATGCCTCCTAATACCTATGCATTAAGAACAAGCTGCATTTCTACAGAGACAAGAATGAATCAGTTTTCAGAGATTCACTGTATTAGTGTGTCTGGTTTGTTCTCTTTGGCAGGGAGAACATTATTTGAATCTCATGTGCATTTTGACATACTTTTTTATTAGGGGGTGTCTAGCAGCACATAAACCATGAAATAATGATTCATACAGCTCTAATGTCTACAGGAATCAGGTTCAAATATACTATTAGCTCCTCACTTTGAAGGTCATAGTGCACACAGAACATCTGTGTGTACTGCAGGTATATTTTTTACTTTGTGGAGGAGATAGAGTATACAGTATTCTCTGGATTGTCATTGACGCCAACAGTTTTAAGATTTTAGGACGTTAATTTACCATCATTAATATTTTATTGCAGAGGCATGTTAAAAAAAAAATCTATTCAGGAGGTAGAACTTTTTTGTAAACTGAACTTTCAATTTATTGTAAATATATAGGAAAAAAAAAAAGAGTCTAAATTTCTGCTACACCAAATATACAGAACTACAGAAAGACTATTTATGCAATAAAACCTCAAAACGATAAAAAAGTGAAATAAACCCAGTCTGGTGGGATGGATGAATTCTCCTTGTAATGAATTATCACAAGGACTTACGTATATAAATATATATAAATTTATCAAATGATATTGCACTGCCAAGGTACCCTTCTGTAGCTGTGTCCATTTCTGCTGTTTCTCCCAAAAAAAGAATATTTCTCTCTTTTTTTTTTATTTTTTTTTTTCCATTTATCTGCACAAAATTTTCTTGGTAGCCATTGGACTTGATCATGAGAGCAAAATAGATGGCAAAATCCTATTCCTGAACGCACTATGCCGCCAGGATCCTGTGATCCTTCAGCTAACTTTTAGAAAAATAGGAGCAGAGAAGTCTCCTCCTGCTCTGACAGTCAGATAGAACATTCCAGAAGTCTGAAGAAACTACCAAGACTAATGTCTCAGAAAGCTCTGATTAACCCAACGATGTTGCCAACAGAATCTGAACTCCCTAAGGAGTTCTATGATTTAAGCATGTTTCACTCTGAATTAAGATGAAATATCACATATATTTGATGTTTTTTAATAACAAAGGTAAACCATAATCATAGAAAATGGGGCAGAAAGAGACAACAGGAAATTGTTCTATCACCATGCCAGTAGACAAACATCAGTTATACCAACATTTGTTGCATATGTGTCTCACCTATTCTTAAAAGTCTCCATTAGCAGGACACTACAATGTCTCTGAGCAATCTGTTTCAGTTCATTATTGTTTTAATAATTATAAAACTATTTATATTTCTATATTATACAATAGATATAATTTGGAAGAAGGAAATAAACATTATGCCTTGAGAAATCTTAAAATATTTTGACTTTTTTTTCCCTAAAGAAAACACAAGGAGTTCAAATTTGATGGAAGATTGCTTTTTAGACAAAAAATAAATCTAGAATTATAAAATAATTTTGAGTTCTACTGTGTATTGAAAACTCTTGCTAACGATTGGACCAATTTACTTTCCCACAAATACAGATTAATTCTTTGTCATACAAGAATGTGTATTTAAGCATTTGGAGATGAAAAAATAATTCTTAATAATATAAACCCCTTATAATTTTCATCTGATCTCTTTTAGAATGGAGCATTATTTTTTCCCCTGAAAGTGTAATGTCTTTCAGTTGATTGCAGCTGAGAAACTAGTTCTTATACCTGCATTGTAAGTATTTAAATTTTGCAGAGACAAACCCTACTCAAGCCACCACTGTCATTGTTGGACGTTATTTTATGGAATACTAACTCTACTATTTCTCAGGCACAATAAGTACCTCAGATGAACTCACTGACTGAACAAATATTGCTGTGTATCACACCTGGGTATTTTGCCACCAACCTCAATGCACTTCTTGCTGTGTGAAGTCCTTTTGAGCAGTAACTCCCCTGCCAGCTTCAGCAGTATTACAGAATAAAGTGTTCTTGGTGTCACAGCAGGTGTTGCAACTAACAGAGACTTCAGTCCTTACTCTCTAGTGCTTAGTGAATTTTAAAGGAGTTCTTATTTCAAGCCTTTCTTTATAGAGTTATGAAAAGTTTCCTATATGTAAGTATATATCAATGTAGCAAAATAATGAGGTGTTCAGGAAATCAATTTTTACTTGTTTGTTTGCTCTATGGTTTGAGGCCATAAGGTCCTGGTTAGGTCTTCAATTAAATAAACCAAAAAGTTACAAGGCTTTTAAGTGCCCTATGTTCTTAAACATACAGGAATTTTCACACATAGCCCTTCTGAACACTCAGGACTCCCACAATTCTCTTTTCATGTCTAATTAAAGAGGATTTAATAGGACTTTGGATGTATTTTGCATACAGGCTCTGCACTTCACAATGACTTCTGCTACCTGTTTATTTTCCCTTAAGTGTTCTCAAGAGAGTTTTCTTGGCATTTCCCAGCTATGTCAGGTAAACTTTGCTTAAAGATTCTCTTTCTCCAGTTTGAACTGGCAGAATGGGATTGATTATTCTAAATTATTCAGTGCTTCTGCTACTGCTGAGTGATACTTGTAGATCTCTTGGCAAAATACCCTGGAAGAGTGCTATTGTAGTTTGGAAACAACTCCTGATGATAGACAGGATATCTACGAGCTTCAAACTTTGTGGTCTGGTCCTGTATTTTTCATGAATCTAGGACTCCAGGGACATAGTATTTTATACCCCAGAACAGGACACTTGTACAGAATGGCTCTAACACCCTACAGATCATCAAGACTCCACTGATTTCACTAGAACTTCTGAGTGCTTTTAGGCACCTTGTCCTCTCTTGCCTGCTGAAATACTTTTATTTTTTTTTGTCAGGGTTCTGCAGTCTGGACACTGCTTTTTGTCAGTCCTATTAACACTGTGTGTCCTGTTTTGGCAAACAGAACAGGATTTATGGCCAGGTTAATGAATTTGCATAGAAGCATTTTAGTTGGAAAGATTCTAAACTGCTTGGAGAATAAAATAAAAACCATGAGAACTTGGCATCATACAGTCACTTTTCTTTTGAAAATAAAAACAAGTGCAGTCTGGGGGAAGGATGAAATTTTGCATTTTGAAGGATAGAGTAGAAAATTAAAACTGGGAAAAATGTATAATAAAGAGAAAAAATTAAATTGCACTAAACCAAATCAGGGTAAACAGCTTTATTTGTTTTTATTGTATTCATTCTAGAACAAATATGATTCTCTGCAATTTGCAGTTTCCTGGTTTGAAATATGATGTGATCTTTCAGCAGCTACAGTTAGAATGAAAATCAACAGATAAATCATTGAAACATAAATGGAAAACAGTATGTAAATGAATTTCTGAAATGGCTTTTCAACTTAGCAGATATATCAATTATAGCACAATCGTTGCAGTCTAGCAATAATACAAGAAATATGATACATAGCTGAGCCAAATCTTAAAAGAAAGCTTTTTGAAATATTATTAAAACAATTCATTTATATATCTCTTTTGGCAAGGAATGTATAAAAAGAATGCAAGTGGTTTAATATTTTGTATTACTTTTTCCCTTAGTTCTCTTCACAATTTTACTTATCTCATTCAGACAATTTATTAGTTAATGTAACAAGCAAAATCATACAAACTAATGAGAAAGAAAATATAAGGGGTTTTCTCTATGCATGTGCATGTTTACCACAATACAGACCCTGTTAGTTTACCCATTCTGATTTACATGATTCCCAGTTTTACCAGTTCAATAGAATTAATTACACCTTTCCTTTCTCTTTCTGCATACTTTCTATACATTTTCCTGATTTGAATGCATCAAAGGAAATGCTTTCAGATGTTTTCAAGTGAAAACATATAAAGAGTGAAAACCAATGATCAGATACTGAGGCAGAATAATCATATTTGCACAGGTGCACAACACAGAGGTTTTCCAGCCAGCTGATTGTACTCAGTTGCACACCAAGTGTATTAAACCCTGATGACTCCTGATTTAATGGGAATACATTAAAAAATAACCCATTTTTATCTAGCTTGGCATCAGTGTGTCTATGCTTCTGTCTTGAAGCTGTCAAATTCTGACTGGGATGAAGATTTCTTTTAATGTTTTTTAATTTAATTCGAAGTTCTCTTAAACCTCTCTCTTTAACACAAAAATAATCTACTCAGAGATTAATGCATTGGATGATACATTTTCTTACAATTCTCTGGACAAGAATTTTTGTAACTGAGGACATAACTAAATAAGAGCAAAATATATATGCATAAAAATATCTTAAGGATGACCTCATCAAGAGGATGGGGTTAGACTTTTCTTAGTACTGCCTGGCAAAGAGTAATGGGAACAAACTGAAACACTGAAGATTCCATATGAATATGAGGAAAGTCTTTACTTTTAGGGTGATGGAGCACTGGAACAGGCTGCCCAAAGAGGTAATGGAATATCTCTGTATAGTCTAGGGGGACCTGCTTTAGAAATGGGTTTGGACTAGGTGATCTCCAGAGATCCCTTCCAACTTCAATCATTCTTTGATTTTGTGTGATTCAGTAAAAATGGTACTGAAGAGTTTGCCAAAAGGGGAAATTTTAAAAAGACTTTTATTCTCTANTCAGCAGCTCCTATTCAAACTTTTTTGTTTTGTTTTCTGGCATCCATATAACATTTTCCCAAAATTTTTCTACAGTATCTGCAAAATTTTTTTTCATTTTATTAAAGCTGCCACATACTCCGTTTTCATTCTAATTCAGTAGTTGTCTAATTCAGTAGTCTAAACAAAAACAATTTTGCAACAGATAGGATGTTTCAGAACTACTTTTGCTGACGTTTTAAGTTTTGAAGTTTTAAGTTTTACAGAATTAGTTAGCATTATGGTGAATTTGTGTACATATACAGTTTATCAGTCTATCTTTTCTCGTATTGACAGATTAGCATGGCTTTCTGCCCTTGCCATTATCTGCTGCCTTGCATACAAGAGATGATAATCATAAGCTTGAAATTTTGCCTAAGATAGAAGAAAGTCTTAAGAGAAGAGATGCTGCAGTCTGTTTATAAAATCTTATGATGCCTAAACAGTCAACAGATTTCATGTGTCTTACTAACGCATTGCTTAAAGTGAGACTGAGAGTATAGCAGATATATAAAGATCATTCAGATAAGAACTCAGCTGCTGAAGCTAAAGAACAATAAGAAACAAACAAACAAACAAAACAAAACAAAACAAAACAAAAACAAACCAAAAAACCCAGACTTTCTTATCTGGCCCGCTAAGGAAGCAGATTGTCAAAAAAACCCAAAAAAACCCCAAAAAACCCAAAAAAACAAACCACCAAACCAACCAACCAAACAAAAACAAACAAAAAAAACCAAAACCAAACAAAAACACAAAAAACCCGCACCTAACAAAGCGGTATCAAGCAGGAAATATCAAACCAAACAAAGTATGGACAGTATTTGGGAGAGACAAGCAAGTAAGCATAGAGTTTGAAGGCTTTAAATAAACCTCTTAGCCTTAAAGTCTTTGTAGATTAATATTGCATTTTGTATTCATGGAATAATACTGTTTTCTAATTATAAGAACACAGAGAAGATACATGTTACAAGCAAATTCCTGAAGGAGAGGATTTGTAAAATAGTATGGTCGTGAAATAAGTCAACTTCCATGAAACCTAAGATAAATTAAGCTTTTGCTTGAGAGCTAACATGCACTGAACTGAACAATAACTCAATCTAAGGTGAGAGGCAAATCTACAAGCAATCTTGATATAAGAAGCCTTTTTTTTTGTTTCTTTTCCACTTTTATTTCCCAAAACTCCACCTGCCTTCATTCGGTTATGACACTACTTATTTTAATACCCCTCTATCCATATAATGAAAGCCACATTGGTGACAAAATCTACAAGTTCAGAAATGAAACTTATATTTGAATGAATCCTGGTGTGTGGTTAAAATTACTGGAGAAATTATCTTAGGAAACAAGGATGAGAGGAAATTGGAGAAAGAAATAAGAATTTCAGAAGATTCATGTTCATGTAGGTGTCATTTCAACAAAGAAATATCTCTGCTTTGGAATAGCACATAAAAAGCCAAGGTATGGACTTGAAAAATCTGAGTATAGAACAATGATTTGAACACTTACCAGTCTACCAGTCCACCATATCTGATCACTTATCTCAAGCCCTATGTTTACTTCCAGCAGTATCAACAGTATAACTTCATTTCATTTGGAGAGTTTTGAATAGGCTCATTTTATATATATATATATATATATTTTTATATATATATATATGTAATTGCTAGTACTCATATGTCTCATAACACAATTATGAAATGCTATCTAAAGCATAGAAATTTCTGATTTTAATGTAAACAGGTTAATTTTATTTAATATAAAAACTTCATCTACATAAAATCATGTGTAGTTAGGGCAGAACTGTTTAGCTTAATAGAACTGCAAAATTAGTCATTTATCATATTCAGATTCTTAAAAAGCTTGACATACATCCCCTTGGGTATTTTTAATTTGACAGATCCTTCTAAGATTGTGGGTATTCATACAAGAATCAGATGTTTGCATAAGAATCAAAGGTATTAATTCACACAAAGTATTAAAAAGACTATTGGTTTTGGTTTATTACTGTTATTATGTTGAATACTATATTCCACAGATAGGTTTTAGCTTTCCAGCTTTGTTTTACTTATTTCTAAGAATCTATTTAAAAAATGGGTTTCATATTATCTCTATTGCTCTTGTGCCAGCAGTTTTTATAATGAATAAGCATTTAATGACAGAAACCAAAATATCTTTCCCTCAATAGGGATCAAAATATTGCCGTACAGAATTGCAGGTTAAGTACACTTCACAGTTCATAGTTAGCTGTACTGTGACTTTATTCATATCCTAAACACTGTAAAAATGTTTTGGCAAAAAAGAAAATGTAGAAATAAAAATGGGTTTTGACTTCAGGGGGAAAAGTAAGGAGTAAGTTTTAAAAATTAGCACTTCTGTTTGGAGATAGAAACCTTCATCATCAGAGAGAACATGAACAGCAAGTCTGAAAACCTCCTCAGACCTGAATATCTTGTTTCTGCAAATACTTCAGTGCAGAATTTTGCACTCCAAGTGACTTATGACCACCCTGGCAAGGGGTGTGTTTAGTCATTTAAATATGCCTAGGAATAATTTATAAAGCACTCTCATAGAGAAACATATTTCAGGTCTTATCAGACACGGTACACAGATCATAGTTATTTTTGTTATGTTTGATACCCACTGCCAACATTTCATCTGCAAATATCACTCAAAGCCTCCAAAACCTGACATGCAACATAACAGATGCATCAACATATCTTTGGATAAATTTGTTATGCAGGCACACTGTTATCTCACTCTTCATGATTGTATTGTCACTTACTCATCCAGTTTCTATAATGATTCAAAGAATTCATAGAAATAAATTTCATTACCAGACATGACTTTCAGGTTTAAAAATAACTACTTGATTCCCTTACATTGCTTTCACGGTTTAACCCCAACCAGCGACTAAACACCACATAGCCACTCACTGACTCACCCCTAGTGGGACAGGGGAGAGAATCACAAGAGCAAAAATGAGAAAGCTCATGCACTGGGGGAAAGATAGTTTAATAACTAAAGTAAAGTAAACAAGAATTCATTCAGTGTTTCCCATTAGCATGCAGGTGGTCAGCCATCTCCAGGAAAGGAGAGTTCCATCATGTATAAAGGTGACTTCAGAAGACAAATACCATAACTTCATACACCACCCTCTTCCTTTTTCTTCCCCGAGCTCTCTATGCAAAGTATGATGCCATGTGGTCTAGAATATTTCTTTGGTCAGTTGTGGTCAGCTGTCCTGGCTGTGTCCCCTACCGAGTTCCCCAGCCTCCTCACTGGTGGGATGGGGGCAGAAGCAGAAAAGGCCTTGTCTCTGTGTAAGAATTTCTCAGCGGTAATGAAAATATCCATGTGTTATTAACACTGTTTTCAACACAAACCCATAATACAGGCTTACAGTAGCTACTGTGAAGAAAATTTACTATATACCAGCCAAATCCATCACTTTTGCACCTATCTATACTTGTATTTTTTCCAAATCTCATCTGTTCTTCATCTTTTCATGTTCATTGCATATAACTACAGGATCAAAACCTTAGTTTTTAAATTTCAACATCAGTTACACATTTCAGTAAGATAAGTGAGCAAGTTTTGTTCTATTGACAACTCTTTCCCTCGCAAGAGACAGAGGATTCAGAATTACAGAATTTCTTGGGGTGGGTAATGGGGGGAAGAATATTTTGTAATTACAAATATACTTGGTTTGATATCAGGAACTAAGACTATCTTAAAGTTTCTAGAATTAGTCAAAATGAAATATAAGTAATTTCACAAAAGAGTCAAAAAGAAAGAGTAAGCTCCAAGATTTCTCAGCATAGCCTTGATTCATAGGAAATGAAGACCTGTAAACCAGAAAGCTAGCACAAAAATTGGAGTCTGTTGACAAATATTAGTTTCCCTGCAACATCTATAAATAATTTTCTATCAAATAAATAAATTATTATAACTCTAACTTTCAATTTAGTTGAAAAAGTTTCTTAGCATTTTCTGCACAGAACATGTCAATAGAAAGGCTGGAGTTTCAGGTTAGACAAAGAAGTAATCTGTGTGATGTAGCTCCCACAGCCAAAACAAAATCTGTGTACACTGCTCCCAAAGATTTCTAAATTGAAATTCTCTATAAAAAGAGATTAAAACTTTGAAGCACTCAAAGAAGTATTAAGATGAGCTCTTTAGGATATCAGAATGTATACAAAGGAACCAAACATAAGTCAGAGTATATCAAGAGCAGAGTAGTTAAAAAGACACAGTTCAACAAGTAACACGAAAGTTGATGACAGAAGACATCACAACAGCATCCTTAAATGACAGAAAATCAACTAACATTAACTTTTCTGTTACAGGATGCTGTCAAATATCATAATTGTGAGTGTTTTCCCTTGAATAAAGTCAAAAGTTTAAATAAAGAAAGCCCCACAGAGCTAAAAGAAAGGAAGCAAATAAATGATAAATAAAATTAGCTCTGTAAAAATATCAGGAATGAAGCAACAAAAAACCCCAAAAACTAACCTATCAACCAACCAACCAACCAAAA
>VXAU01000007.1:345677-375677 GCA_013399695.1 Formicarius rufipectus | reverse complement strand
TTAGAACAAGGGTACCTGCATCTCATTTTCCGACTCTCTTTTCCACAGATGGCTGTCCGCAACAGGAGGGAGGAGGGGAAAACACAAACTCCATCAGCTCTAATGGAGAAGATTCAGATGAGGCCCAAATGAGACTCCAGCTGAAAAGAAAGCTGCAGAGAAATAGGACATCCTTTACCCAAGAGCAAATCGAAGCCCTTGAGAAAGGTGAGTGACATTTTCCTATGGCTGAAGCAGGATAGAAAAGCAAAATGCACCCCGACTACATTAACAGCTGAACGTGAGCATGGGATTCACGTGCCTTATATATACGTACATTAAAGTCTGCAACTCCCTCCTTGCTCGTTTGTTCACTGAGCTCCCAAATATTCCTTGATGGCTGTGGTATGCCCCAAAAAACTGTTAAAAGGTGGTTCAGAGGGAAGATATTTAGGGCACAGATCATACCAAAACATCGATGCTACACCCTGGGCTTCTCTCGGGGGAACTAAATCTCCTCCTGCCCACTGTGCTGCATCTCCGGCCAGGCTGTATTGCTGTAAGCTGGGAAGGCGAGGGCAGGCAGCTGGGGCTGGCAGCAGTCCTCCCTGCCTGCCCCCACACTCACTCCCCATCCCCAGTGCTGCAGCTGCCCGGGGCTGGGAGCAGGTGCCCTTTTCCCTGACCGGCCTGGGCGCACCTCGCCTCTGACCTGCTGCAGATCTTTGTTCTTATTTTGTGCTGTTATTTAACGACGTGCCATTTCGCTTCTTGGTGACAGGGTCAGGGCTGCCTTGGGGACCCCCTCAGTGGAGGCAGAAGCCCTCACTGCTTCTTGAAAGATGCAGCAATGCACCCAAGCCAGCCTATCCCCATAGCAATGTTCCCGAGTAGGCAAGGCGTCCTCCTTCCTAACACACACACACACACACACACACACACAAACAGACACAGAGACAGAAAGCTCAGCTGAGCTTTTACAGTGATGCTTCTTTCAGAGCATTTAGAGCACAGGCAGTGCAGGAACAAATTTGACTTTACAGTCAGCTACATTAACTCTTTGCAACTAACACAAGAATATTTCCTTCTGCAGAATTTGAGAGGACCCACTATCCCGATGTGTTTGCAAGAGAGAGACTAGCTGCTAAAATAGACCTACCTGAAGCAAGGATACAGGTACTGAGTTGCTCTGCAATTATAACTTATTATTTTTACTATTACTATTTTGATTTTGTTATTCCTGGTTTCTTAAAGCACAGGGCAGCCCCTATTTATGATCAGGTATTTGTCCATATCCCCCTTTCAGGAAAATAGCAGCAGCTGGGCTTTACTTTCAGCTGCTGCTTTGCTCCACTGCAAGCCATGGCCTTGAGCTATGTGGGGGAGGCCCCATGCCTTCAGTCCTCGTAAGGTCACTCATGTCTCTCAAATGCTGTGTCTCCAGGTATGGTTTTCCAACAGAAGGGCCAAATGGAGAAGGGAAGAGAAGCTGAGGAACCAGCGAAGACAAGCCAGTAACACTCCCAGCCACATTCCCATCAGTAGTAGTTTCAGCACAAGTGTTTACCAGCCGATCCCACAACCAACCACCCCCGGTAATGCCAACAACCTCCTCACATTCATCCATGCTCTTGGGAAAACAAGTCTTTGAGACTGTATTTCCAGTTGTAATTGTGGTTAAACTAATGTGTTCATCTATCTGTCTATTCTATTATAGTTTCCTCTTTCACATCAGGTTCCATGTTGGGCAGAACGGACACAGCGCTCACAAACACGTACAGCGCGCTGCCACCCATGCCCAGCTTCACCATGGCCAACAACCTGCCTATGCAAGTAAGTCCAGTGCCACCACTGTGGCACAAGACTCCTTTGGGACTTGGTGACCCCTGGGATATGTGGGAGTGCAGGTGGAGGCCTTTGCTCTGCAGGATGAGGAGTTAAGGACCAGAACTCTGCTTCAGGGAAACTGGCACCAAAGGCTTCTTTGGCATCAGAAAATATGCCCTTTATTTTAAGAATCAGAAGGGAAATGGAACTGAAAGATCTGGTGCTTAACAAGAAAAAAGTCCTCAAATTTACAAGGCAACAAATCTGGGATGGAAAAATGGTTTTTGGGAAAAAAAGGTTGTGGTTAAACTATGGAACTCACTGGTGCCATATTGTGGAAATTACTCACTGAATAAGCTGCTGGAGGGACCCAACATTCTGGTGTAGGTAATGTGGCAGCGACACATTAGGAACACCTGAGAGGGAAGGATGTGATTAGCATCAGTGGTTATGCCAGCTAAGCCAGAATTGCAAGAGCTGTCAATCCTCATGCCTGAAAGCATTAGCTGATCACCAGCTGGGTTAGGAAGAAATCTATTCCTTTGGGGTCTGTTTCTATAGACCTTTCAGATGCAAAATTCCTCCTTTTTTAATGGTGGGGTTGGCCTAGGAAGGTGCTGGCCAATTACGGGAGTTTTACAGCTTTGTCTGAGGCACACATCATTGACCACTGCTAGAGACAGGCGAGCAGATTAGAGAGCCTGACTCCTTCGCTGTGGCAATTACTATGTTACTAATTGCTGAACCAAAATTAACCAAATAAAGTTAGAGTCTTGCAAGTCTATGGAAAGAAATGATGTTGGCTAGGTCGCTATTCCGTGATGCTGGAGGCCAGTGGTGCCGCTCCCGGCAGCGGGCTGAGAGCAGATAACAAAAGATACAGGCTGATACAGGAGGGGACCCTTGGAAAAGCAGGAGGCCCTTGATTCACCACTGGGTACCTGGGCAGGGACCTGGCACGTGTAAGTTGCTCTGGAAAACCCTGCCTATGTGGTCACCATGGCAGGGTAGCCATGCAATGTCAGAGAGGGACATTTGGCAGCCAAACCATTGGCATCTCCCTGTGGATGCACGGTGTGTTGTTAGTTCTCCCAAGGCACAGTGTGTATGCCTAGCAAGTGAGGCTGTTGGTATTTTTGGAGATGTGTGTGTCAGGGATGTGCAGACAGAGGAAATAAGTGCATGTTGAGTCTCGTGTGCTCAGAGTGGGAACTACTCATCCTGCTTCCTGCTCCCCCACTACCTCCTGGTGTCAAGGCTGCACTGGTCCCCACTTGCCTGGCACCCTGGAGCAGGTGGAGACCCTGCCTGGTCCCTCCCTGGCACTGTGACATCCCTCAGCCCCTTCCCCCAGCTGCTCTCCTCCCTGGCAGATAGAGATTTAGGGATCAGCGTTTAGGTAAATGGAGATGTCTGTTCTCCTGGGATGTTGCTGGCATGGGTTTGGAGTGACTGTGGTGCTGGCAGGGGATCAATGCACATGTATGAGTGAGCCTGGGGATCCCTCTTCAGAGCCTCGGTCACCTCAAACCCACACATCATGCCTGTGTATGTGCCCCATGCCTGCAGATGCAGGACCAGCCTGTGTGCCTCAGCAGAGTAATTTTTAGTTACACCTTTAATGGTTTTTAGTTACACTATCAAATGTGAGGTAAGATGCTGGTCCTGTCTCTGTCTGGAAATGGTATGAGACATCTTTCTTTTACATGGGTATAAACAAGGGCAGCTCTCAAGCTTAGCTATGTAACATCTCCATTAGCATCTAGATGGAGGGATCTACTCACCAAGCATGTCTGAAAAAGCATCAGTGACCATCCACATTGAATTTTAGATCAAAAACCTTCATGAAGGGGCTGTTTGGTTGAGCTCCTAAATAGGGTTTTACACTGGGGTCCCTGAATTTGAAACTGGAGCTCATTTTTGCTGGTGCACGCTGCTCCTGAGGGCTGGAACATCCATCCAGAACAGCATAATGCCATGTTTACCTCCACTGGTACTTAACACTGTTTTGTCTTTTGCTCCCATAGCCCCCAGTACCCAGTCAGACCTCCTCCTACTCTTGCATGCTGCCCACCAGTCCATCGGTGAATGGACGGAGCTATGATACATACACCCCTCCTCACATGCAGACACACATGAACAGCCAGCCAATGGGCACCTCTGGCACCACTTCCACAGGTGAGTGACCCCGTGCTCCACCAGCCTTTCTGCCAGCAGGACTTCCTTGCTCTGGTCATCAGGTTTTTCACGTGTATTTACTGGGAGAAGTCTCTCCCCATCGCTGGGAGAGGTCTCTTTTGGATTGAGTAGCTGCTGAACCAGACAGAAGATGAAATTGTATAATCTTGAAAGGTAGAGAAAAAAATTCTGACTTTTAAGCTGCTGCTGGAAAGCTGGATGAAAGACAGCTGATTAACAGAGGTGGCATCCAAATAACAGGACAGTAGAAAGCTCTTTGGTGAACCCCACGTCCCACAATTTTTCCCCCATTTAATTTCTAAAGCAGCATTTATTTCAGCATTAAATTTTAGCAGAGATACCCACACTAGTGAGTTTAAATGTATGTGAAAGTGTTTGCAGAACTGGGTGTATTTTTACCATGTTTATGTCAGATGCTATTTATTGCTAAAGATTTGAAGTGATCAAAAAGGCAGAGAACCTGTAGAAATATTACCCTATGCATAAAAAGGGCAAAACAGGGTAAAAAAGAGTGCCAGTATAAACAAGAGCAAAACAGATGTTTAAAAAGAATAGAACTCTTCAGTGTATTTTGGACTGAATTCTCAACTGATACAAATGAGCTGAAGCTCTGGTGTTTATTTCAAAGCATGACAGTTTATTTATAACAACAAATCAGTGAGATGTGCATAGGTTTTTAAAATATACACATTCCTTCCCTCTGCCCCCCCAGCCTGATTCTGCAGGCTGGTAGATGGTGAGAGTTAATGTTTACTGGAATACAAGCACAAATCTGTGAAACTGTAAAGCAAAAATTGTGCTATGTATAGAGAAACTAAAATATCCATTTTCCCTCTCAATTTTCAGGTCTCATTTCCCCTGGAGTGTCAGTTCCAGTTCAAGTTCCTGGCAGTGAACCTGATATGTCTCAATACTGGCCAAGATTACAGTAAAACATGTGTTAATTCCGTAAATGACTATATGGACAACAGTTGGATGTTCAGCAGTATTTTATAAAGGAAGAATGGCTCTCAGAGTACTTCTGTACTGCAACTGTGCCCTACGCTGTAACACATGGAAAAGACTTTCACATGGACCTTTGTACACTGAAGGCATTATATCAGTTGGAACAAATCTTCATTTTGGTATCCAAACTTTTATTCATTTTGGTGTATTATTTGTAAATGGGCATTTGTATGTTATAATGAAAAAAAAAAAAGAACAATGTAGACTGGATGGATGTTTGATCTGTGTTGGTCATGAAGTTGTTTAAAAAAAAAGAAAAGGAAAAAAAAAAAAAAGAAGCCATGATCAACAAGCTTTGCCACGAATTTAAGAGTTTTATCAAGATATATCGAATACTTCTACCAATCTGTTCATAGATTCTGGATTGATGTTCCAAGTTTGTATCATTCCATTGCATATAATTAAACCTGGAACAATACGCACTAGATTTATGTAAGAAAAATATCTGTTGGTATTTCCAAAGGTTGTTAACGGCTGAAGCAATGTGCAAACAGGGGTTAAGAGAGAGCTGCGATGAAGAAAAGAGTTTGCTAGATAAAAGGTAGATTGTGTCTTCGATATAATCCAATTTGTTTTATGTCGAAATGTAAGTATTTGTCTTCCCTAGAAATCTCCCAGAATGATTTCTATAATAAAGTTAATTTCATTTATATTTGACAAGAATATTCTATAGATGTTTTATACACATTTTCATGCATCATACGTTTCTTTTTGGTCGGCAAGAGTTAATTGTTCTTAGATATAGTTGTACTACTGTTCACAGTCCAATCATCTTTGTGCATCTAGAATTCATTCCTAATCAATTAAAAGTGCTTGCAAGAGTTTTAAACTTAAGTGTTTTGAAGTTGTTCACAACTACATATCAAAATTAACCATTGTTGATTGTAAAAACCATGCCAAAGCCTTTGTATTTCCTTTATTATACTATTTTCTTTTTAACCTTATAGTGTGGTGTTGCAAATTTTGTTACTGTGTTAGGTTAATCTCATTAAGTTTTATTTTGATTTTATTTTCAGTTTTCAATAAGGAGGGATTCTTAAGAAATGTTTTCATAGACTTTTAGCCCTTCCACCAGCCTGTAATTTGGGCTAACAAAAAGAAGATAGGTTCACGTATCTAATTGCAGCTGAGAGCAGGAGGAGGTTGTTTATTTAGCTCAGGTTTCTGGGAATGCTCTAAACGAACTCCAGAATCCAGCAGAATTTCCAACGGGGAGTTTGCCTCGTGCCAGTCAGTGGCAGAGACTCGATGTGTGCCTGTGTCTATCTGTTGTAATTGTATGTATAGACACATATACACACAAATATGCATTCCCGACTTCTGAAAATTGTTTTTGTCAGGATGCTTAAAGGGAAAAAAACCCAACCCAGCTGTGTTTTTAACAGGCTCTTTGGGAGAGTGAATACCATCCCTTTATATTGCCACACAGCACAATCTTAGTGTAATTTTCCATTGAACTTGTAACCTGGTTAATACCTCAATGCGCTTTGTGTGAGGGTTGTTAGTGTGGGCGTGGGTGGAGAGCTGCATGTCAAGGAATAATGAGAGAAGACAAATCAACAGGCAACAACAATGCAAGCTGGGACTGGCTAGTGAAAGCTAAAGGCCTTTAGTCACTGGCAGGGAAATCTAAACATTCCCATATCTATGAAGCTGGCTCATTGTGCTGCAGTTGTTACTCCCGATGCTGTGCTGAAAAAGGGATCTCATGATTAAAAAGCCAATGCGCAGGGAGTTTTGAGTCAAAGCACAGGCATCACAAGCAGCCTTTGTAAGGCAAAGATACCATCTAGGCTGGTTATGTTTTCCTTTCGGCATATTTGTCACTGCAGATAACACTTCACTGAAAACTTGGGGTAGCAGAGTTGTGGTGCTGAGGTAGTTGCAACGCTGCAGATGAGATTAAATGCACGTAAACTCTGGATTCTCTAGGGAAAAGAGCAGTTTTGTTTAAAGCATGAGGTGATAGTAAAACGAAGAGCCCAAAGCAAGCAAAAAAAAAAGAACAAAAACCTTAGATTCATATTTCTTTTTAACTGATATGGGTCAGTTGTCAGTATATTTGTTATACCAGCATAAAGCAGTTCTAATTACCTGGAAGCCATCCATTCACAAATATTAAAGGAATATATTTTTTGTTTAAATTATTTTCTAATACTTAATTTTACCTGATCTGCGCATTATATATTTATAAGATATGGATAGATTGCATTAAACACCACAATAGGCAGGTCCCTTCTCAAGTAGTTAAATTGATTCTGGGAACGATTAATTACAGGTACAAACCCAGCAGTTATATGGCCACTTAGCGCGTTTATACCTACTAATGTGGTTTGTTACAAAAATGTCAACTTCAGCTCGACGAGGAACGGAAAACAGCTTCCCATGCCTTCCCCTCCATCCCCGACAGCTTTTGCGCCCTCGCTGCTGCTCCTGCAGGTGCCGGTACTCGGGCAGGGGCACCTCCCCATAGCTCTTCCCTACCCTTCCTGGGCTTTCCTGGCCTTGCAGCTCCACCGCCTGTGGTCCAGCCGCTGGTGGCCTCCATCGTGCTGTCTCCAGCCCCGTACACCCCTCCTGCAGCGGGGTGGGCAGCGCTGGGGGTCGCATCACCGGCGCTTCCGCAGCCCTGCGATGAAGGATGTGCGCGGATGAGCCCGGAGATCATTTCGGTGACAGGCTGGCCGGCCGCGGTGGAGAGGAGACATTTCTGGCTCACTGGCTTGTTATCGTGCCCTGTGGAAGCAGGTCGGCGGGGCAGAGTCCCTGGCTGGCTGCACATCGGGAAGGAGCCCAGGGCACTTGGTCCCCAGAGCGCTACTTGCCTCGAAGAGCTGCTGCCGTGCGCGCCGGGGGCTCCGCGGGTCACGGGCAGCCTTGCCCCGCACGTCGTGTCCACAGCCCTGCCGAGAGGCATTTCCCCGGGTGGGCTGGGGCACGGGGCCGAGATGAAGGCGTCCCACGCCTGGGCACCGGGTGCTTGCTGGGGGCCAGGAGAGGCCCCGGAGCAGCCTCCGCGCCGTGGTGGTGGTGGTGTGTGGCTCTGTGGGGATGTGCTGCCTCGCCAGGCACCACGAGCAGCAGCATACGTGGGGAATGAAAACCTTCAGCGTGCTCTGAAAGCCTCTACTACCCTTGTTTTCATCTGCTTTTTATTTCCAGGGCTGTGTTACTTGTGAAGGCTGAAATCTGCTGTGAAGTGTTGCTCAGTGTAACACAGCAATTTCCAAGGGTCTCCTCTTTTTACCACTGAAATTAGTGGGAGTTTTGCTATTGATTTCAATAGGAATGCGACATTTCTGTGCATTTGGTTAAAATGTATTTCATAATAACACCTTATACTTTATTTATAAGCCCCTCCTAAGGCATTTCACAAATTATAGTCACACAAGAATTGATGTGTGAGTGCTGTCTTAATAACACTGTATTTTGTGTTTCAAATATTGTGTTCTAGAAACAATATTTACATTTACAAGTGAAAAGGCTGCTAACCTAACAGTTATTGTTCAGAGCAGACAGATGATGAGCCATACATGCTGATGGAGAAGCAGACATGCATGCGGTGACACACGTGTTGGAGTTGCCTTGCACCGTGCAGATACCCGGCTTCATTGTTTTTAAAAGGTAAGCATGAGCCAGCATTTGCCCTGCTCCAAGGAGGCAGGAAGAGCTGCTTTCTTACCCAGGCTGTAACACAGGAAGGGGATTTCCCCTCTTCTTTTTATTTATAAGGTGAGTGAAACGCCCCTGTAGGCTGGTTTAGTTTAGGTAGCCTAACATGGGATATATCTGCTGGGGCAAGATTGCAGTAGCAGAGAGGAACCCGGGACTGATAACACACATTGCCTCCCCCAGGCTTTCCAGCCACTGGAAGTTCTATTTCACTTTCCATGGTCAAGGGTGTTTACCTTTTTTTTTTTTTTAATTGATTTTTCTGTTATCACTGACTACAATATATTATCTCATTTGTGAAAGTTTAGTGTTATGCTAAGGCCTAATTTGTTTTGAAGTTCCGTGGTATAAGCAGTACTTTGAAAACTGACAATGTATCATCGCTTTTAATTTTTTTCAGTTCATTTCCATTTGGTCTTGTCCTCAGCTGCAGCACTTGAGCATTGTGCTCTGCTCTGGGAACACTTTAGGATCTTCCTTTAAAATAACTCTTCTGTGACAAAACACCTGCTTGCTTAATGAGCAGCCATGTTTCTAATCAGAAGTGTGATTGGCACCTACAAATACCCAATACAAGCCCTCCTCCTCAGTTAGAAATAGGCATGTGAATTATGGATGTGAGAGTAGGGGCTGTGGTGGCTGTTTGGTCTTCCTCAGTGAGTGTCTTGCTGGGGACAAAAGGCAGCCTCAGGAGTGTCTCTGCAGCTGAAGAGGTTAGGGACCCCCAAAGCTTTGCACTGCCCAGAGTGGCAGAGGTACTGGGTGGAAAGCAAAGCATGAAATATAGCTCCCTTTGGATTAATGCTGGAGAATGAAGTTAGGGAAGTCTCTCACATACGTTAGCATTTCTTTGAGAAAATAGCAGAGGATGGAGCAACCTGCATGAGATGCATGGTAGTAAAGATAGCACAGTTTGGATAGGAGCCAATTTGGCAAGTTCCTTGCTTTAGAACATATTTTAAATTAATTCCTCCCCTAATGTTCTCTTAGATGTAAAGAAAGAAATCCCCAGCAGACAGTTAGAGTAGCTTACCTAGAATAGTTCACTACCCTAGAGATAGTTTTCAAAGGTGATCATATAGAGGATGAAGGTGTTTTCATAGGGTCTGCAAAAATGAAACCGCAAAGAAATGAAAGCATTTGATTAGTCTGTTAATATGTACAGCTGATGTGTTGTAGATTTCCATGAAACCTCCAGCTGCCAGAACCCCTGTTGATTCTTTGAGAAGTGGTCCTTTGGAGAAAAGTCTCCAAGAAACCTACTTTTCTTTAAGTGTCACTATGAGCCTCTGGATGACTATGTTTCAAACAAACTGAGAATTTCAGGGCCTTTCCCATTCCTGGTAATACCACTGGTGAGAAGATCATGATGAAGAGGGTGAAGGTGAAAACATGTGTCTGAATCTAGTGGGCTGTGTGCTGGAGCTGCTTTGCCCCTACAAAGGACCATGATACTGATTTTGCTGGGGTGGTGGAGGTCTGTGGTTTTTCAGGTGCTGAAGCTTCACCTCCTCAGCTGAATTGCAGGTGTGTCAGATGGTGGGCAGAGGTTTTGTGAGTGACCCAGGAGGGTCCTTGTTACCTTCAGGTGCCTGACAGGAGCTCTAAGTTGCATGAAATCCTCCAGCAGAGGTTGCAATTGCCTCCAGGCACCTGACAGACCTCACGTACACTCTGGCAGCTAAAATTGGTGAGGGTTGCAAATTGCAGTTCTTCCTCTCCTGGGACATACGAGCTTTTCCAGCTGCACCAGAGAAGTTTGTAGATTCACAGATAACCTCTTTCAGGTCAGGCCTATGCCCATTGGATTTTGAGAAGTTTATAAACAGTTATTCCATCAAAATTACATACAGGGCAGCAGAAACTCTCTGATTTACATGGAACTGCATGCAGATAAACACCTTTGGGTTGTTGCAACAAATATGTTAATTTATCATAAGCAAAGAAAATTTATATTTCTCTCTGTAACTTTTGTTCTTACCCTTTAGAATCCCTTGTCAAAGTTGAACTCATACTCAGTCTGTATTCTGCAGCTTTGTGTTTCAAACACTGCAGGAGAGGGTTTATTTATTTTTAAAACTCCCTCTGTCAGACTGGATTAAGTTAAAATTCTGTCATTTAAATCTTAGAAATTTCTTTTGCTTTTAAAGAAGCAAGTTGTCCACTTTGATTTCTCTGAATTTAAGTCAACACTATTACTTTGCAAAATACATATCCAAACTCTTCGATTCTTATTTAAACTAAGTTTTTGTTGGGTGTGATGGTTTTCTGGGTTACAATTCAATTGCTCTGCATGAACTGTTGTTGATTTACACTCGTTTGGCAAAGGATATATTTAAAACTTCACAGAGTCCTCTACAGTCAAGGGCTGCAAAACAAGCCTCCCATTCAGCAACCTTGCTTCTTTTACTGTGCCTACCTGCTGTGTTCTCCTGCTTGTACACAAGTGTCCGTGGCTGCCTCCATGCTGCTTGTGCTTCCATCTTCTTTCCCTGTGTTTTGTTGTGACAAGTTCTATTTGCTTGTCTGGAGCCAGTGTGTTGATAATGATGTTGGAAGCTCCTTGTCTGTGAACCTCTGCTGGTTGGGATGAACCCCCTGTTTTTGAGGGGGCTCCTGGGAAGACTCCCACACAGATGGGATGCTACCCCATTGTCTCCACGAGTGTGCTGTCAAACTCCTTCTCACTCAAGCAGTTCTCCAAAATTCCTGAGCTATCCTGCACATAGGCTAGGAAGCACCACAAATGGAAATTCCATCATGCTGGAGAATTCCTGCAAATGCTTTTTATTTTGTCCGTCACTCCCTATCTGGTCTTGACTGAGTTCAGTTTTATTCACTAGTGCTGGGTTCCTTAGTACAAGAGAGATATGGAGGTCCTGGAGAGGGTCCAGTGGAGGGCAGTGAAGGTGATTAGGAGACTGGAGCATCTCTCTTATGAGGATGGACTGAAGGGGCTGGGCCTGTTCAGCCACGAGAAGACATGACTGAGAGGGAACCTCATCAGTATCTGAGGAGAGGGTGTCAGAGGATGGACCAGGCTCCTCTCAGGGGTGCCCAGCAATAGGACAGAGGCAATTGGCAGAAACTGATGCACAGGAAGTTCCACCTGAACATGAGGAAGAATTTCTTTCCTGTGCAGTGACTACACACTGGAACAGGTTGCCCAGAGAGGATGTGGAGTCTTCCTCACTGGAGATATTAAACAACTGTCTCGACACAATCGTGCTCTGGGATTGCCCTGCTTGAGCAGAGAGGTTGAACCAGATGACCCACTGTGGTCCCTTCCAGCATGACCCATTCTGTGATTAGCTCACCCTTTTCCAAGTGCAAGGCCATGCTGGTGGCAGAAGTTTCATTTTACGTGATGGACAGCAGAGGTACATTTGTTGTCCAACCGGTTCATCTGCTGCATCCATGGAGAGGTTGAATGAGCCCAGGGAGGAAATGGATGTGCTAAAACTTCCCTGCTCAGGAATCCAGTGGTGCAGCCACAGTTTCCAGCAAGGGCTGCTAGCTGGAGACAAGGGAGCTAGAACTGGCATCAAGTCCTGCTAGAACAATCCTTGCCATACTGATTTAAAACAGGTCTGGGAGGCAAATTTGTTTTGCAGTCATGCAAGTCCCAGGCCAAGGATGAAGCCCTGCACAAACAGTCCTGGCCCATGAGTAGTAGCTTTGAGACACTTTGCTAATATAAATGAATCCATACTAAGGACTGCAGAAAAGTTTCACTCAAGCAACATATTTTAAACAAGTTGACAGCTCTTTCTCCACACAATATGCTTTCTCAAAATACTGCCACTGAAAATTGCTTGATTTCATATTTAAACCCAATTCATTCATCCTATCTGTTCTCCTGTAAGTGCAGCCCCATGAAATTTCAGCAAGAGCTTTCTTTAGTGCCTTTGCTCCAACCTGACTCCAAGAGAAGTATCTGAAAGTGCACCAAAATCCACCTGTTTGAAGACTTCTAAGAAAATGCCTCTGATACTGTAAGTGCTGAGAACATTCTGAGGACATGAACATCCAAACTCAAATTGCCAGCATAAAGACTTTTTTAAAATTCTTGCTATATTTCGGGTTTTACATATATCTTTGATGCCAGAAGACATTAGAATACAATTTTTAAAAAATAAATATAGAGGAATATGCATCCATAAATTCTCTAGCTCTGTTTAATTGTAGAAAAGGTCCTCTGGACTTTACCCTACCAGATTGCTCCTGTTCTAAACCATCACTAATTTCTCTGGAAGACTTTTTAGATTAAGCTCTACAGGTCCCAAAAATCCACATGCAATAAAATGCGGAAAACACAAAAGGTGTCTTTGTTTTGGTACGAACAGGAGGTCTGTAAATTAATTTGATGAGTACCCTTCAAAATTGTTTAGAGTTAAAATAATCAGCCAAGTTTTCAGCGAGGTGCTCTGGGGTGTTTGAGGCTGGACACTCTGGGAAAATCTATCTCCCTAGATGCTGAAATACAGCTTTAAAAAAAATAAAAAAAAAATAAAGAGGCCTCTAACACTTGCTTTTATTAGACTATAAATTAGAAAAAAATGTGTGGGAATTTTTTGTTTTTTTTTCCCCACCCCCACCTTTGAGCTGCCTTTTTTTTTTTTTTTTTTCCTTAAGATGAAGAGGATTCACTTTCATTCTTTTTTTCTACACAAGTACATTTATTATTGAATAAGCACCATCGTGTGCTCAGTGTGATTAAAAAAAGAAATGTAGGCCTTGCACTCAGGTTGCTCACCAGAGAGAATAAAACCTCCAGGAGATGTCATGGGGGATAGTACTTGCTTCCACCACCTCTTAAAGGCATAAAAACATCTTCTTTCCTATTTTTGTTGTGCTCTGTACTTCTGATGTTTCTCCAGCACAGGCAAAAGAAGAACACTTTACTAAATTTCTCATGTATGGTCCTGGAGAAATACTGGTTTAATATGTGTGCCTGTGTGTGTTTGAGCTTAGTACTTGTAACATACATGCATTTTGTAACACAATGTGTTACAATCTTGTGGTTTCAGAAAAACTTGATCAGTTGCTCGCTTTCCAATATGGGCATAGTAAAGGATTTTTTGTTAAGACGTTTGGATTTTTCCAAAAGCTGTGTTTGGAACAACATCACTATTTAATATTAAATTCACAGATTAAAGCAGTTGCATCCTATCATAGGTATCAAATCTGAAGTAGCTGAATGCCCATTTCCAGATATTTGTAGCTACTGTTACAGAAAATTGAATTCAACTGCACCCTTGAAATTGCTTTTGAAATGTCTTTACAAACAGAGAAAAAGACTTACCCATGATAACATTCTCCTCGTTTTCCAAATACTTCTATTTTGAAAATCTCAACACAACAGAAATTATATAAAGCATTCTCATCTGACATATTAAAGGCACAACATGTTAATATTTCATTACTGCTTTCTTGACTGCGTGTCACAATTCTGTAAAGATCAGGTTCTTGTGCTGAATTGGGAACGTCTTCACTGGGATGAATCCATTGTTTCCCTGCTGAGTTCGGTGGTTTCAGTTTGTAGCCTGCTAAAAACTAGGAAGTTCTGCTTAAAAAATTGCAAGAAACAAGAAAACCTCATACCACAATCTCTGGAAAGGAGCCTTCTGAGCAAGGTGAGGAATGCACAGACCTTCCAACCAAGCCAACAGGGAGATGCCAAAAGAAGCTGGTAGCACATTGCCACAACCTGTGCCCATTCCTCGATTACCTGAGCTGCACCCCTTAGTTAAATATTTGTCTTCAAATCAGGAGAAGAAAGAACTGAAGGATGTTTTGCACACAGGAGCTTGATGGTCTCAGAGTGGTCGTGGGGAAAAGGCGCAGAAAATCACCATGTAAAAGCTTCTCAAGCTTCCCAAGTCAAAATTGCTTTTGGTGCATCACCTGGAATCGCCACTGGATCCACATTCCCTCAGGTAGCACGTGCACAGCACTGGTTCACCTGTCAGTTTACTGGATTAGCCAAGTCACTGTCATATGTTGCTGTAACTATGACATTTTGGAAGAAAAGAGGAGAAATTTTGCTCCATGTCTTTGCCTTAGGTAAACAACTCTGTACATATGTATTCTCCAACACTTATTTTACAAAGTGTGTTTAGTGACTCAGAAAAAAACCCACCTAATGCAGATTTACATAAGGAGTTCCTTTTATTACTCAAAATATTTGTCAGCTTTAATATTAACGTATTGAAGTTTTGGAAACTGAAGTCTTAGAGATGCACTGGACACACACACAGACACATACACACCTGGGATACACACACTGCTTGCTATCAATTTTCAGTCAATTAGAAATGAACTGTGACTTTTATGCTATTTTCTCCCTTGTATGTGAAGTCAATGACCTATTTTAGTATGTTGGCAGCTATTTATATGCCTTGTGACTTATATTCCACAAAGAAATACTGTGTTTTGTGTTATTTACATTAAAGAGACTTACCACGTAAAACTTCATGTTTGTTAAAAATCATTTTATCCTAAGTATTTAAATTATTTCATCACGCTTTCAAAAGGCACAATTAAGTATCTAATGAGAACTTCCATTCAGTGTTACACATAATAGAAAAAGAGAAAAAATGTTTGAGACATCAATGATAATATTTTAAATATGTTTGCATAGGGAAGTAGATGTCTTTTTTTCTTCATTAAACTGACAGTTCAGTTCTGAAACTTTATTTTGAAAAGATTTAAAAAGGATTTGTGTCTTTAGAAATAAAAAACATAACAGGCATATCTAAAAAATATAGAAGAGAAAACCTGATTGTTACTACTAATGAAATAGCTGATGACAAAATAGTAGTCTTTTTGATTTTGATCACAAAAAATAAACTGGTAGTGACAGGATATGATGGATAGATTTGACATCCTGGCAAATCACTGTCATTGATTCAATTATTCTAATTCAGAATAAAAGCTGTATACAGTATGTGTTTATGCTACAGTGGAGTTTTTTAAGTGATTGACATTCATCATATTAGTTAGACAGTTTTAAAAGCTATGTCTTTGTTTTACACAGCGTTGTCGAGAAAAAAAATAAAGTAGAACCTGGATTGCAGAAAAAATAGAAAAGCAAACCACTTCAGCAACTCTTGGTTCCAAATCCATCAAAATAAGTTACCATTATTGCATCCTATTAACACGTTCTGTGAAGACTCAATTTCATTCCAGCCATGTAATCCACTATTATAAAGACTAAATTCTGAAACTGTAATGCAATCTTACAGCTGGGTGGCTTGGAAGTTCTGCAGAGAGGAAGATATTACCTTTCCAAATGGAAGTCAGGCTCAGAAGAAAGAATGCAAACCACTTTAATTTCCAGGTCAGCTTTGCTGTGCTGCTCCTTTGTTTGAAGGGAGATACACACAGAATAGTTAGACGTTCACAAACTGTGTATCTGAACTGCTTGTGTATTCTGCCCTGCTTTAGACCAGCATGCTGTGATATCCTTCCCCGAGCTCCAATGCAGTCTTCTGGTTTCCCAGCATTAATGTAGCTGTCGGTTTGAATTTCAATCTTGAATTATGTCTGTTGACATAATTTCATAGTGCTGACTTCAATTGTTTAGGATTACTGTTTTGAACTACATAAGGAAATCACTTCTTTCCTCTCTGGTTAGTAAATTCCATTCAAGTGCATTTTAATGCATGTAGTAAGCCATAAGGCAAAGTAATTAACTGTAATATATTCTGATTTTAAAAACAACCATTCTTAATTAGTGGCATATTAGAACAAGAATTATTGTATGTATTTTAAATTTATCATTATGTATTTAATAAACTATTGTAGAGATTTCCTGAAATTTAAGAATGGTATTCCAAATCACAAAAATGAATGTTTTAAAAACTATATGTTTTGCTTTCTGAATAACATGTGACAATGAATTGCTTAGTTTTATTTCTTTATTTCAATAAACCATCCAACTCGTTATTCATACAAAATATTAAATGTAACTATATAAAAATTCTACTGGGAAAAATATCCCCTTATTTTTTAATGTTAAAAAAATACAGAAACGAAAGGGCAAGAGCAATCTTCATATTTTTAGAAAATGAACAAAATACTGTATGTTTCCAGTGGAGCAGAACAATGGCAGGACCCAGCACAACAGAAGCCTTAAAGAAAAGCAAAATCCAAACAAGACCAAAATTAGTACAAGAAAATCAGAATCAAAAAAAAAAAAGAAAAAAAAAAAGAAAAATGAAGGCATCATATGACAACATGTATTTTTAAAGACTGCTGGGTCAAATCATTAAGAAAAATATTTATATAAGTCATTAACACTCGTAATTAGAGTGTCATATAAATGTGAGTGGAACTGCTAAGTAGAAATCACTAGAAGTCCAGGTGCTTCTTGCCCATGGCCATCGCACCACATCCTGAGCTCAGCAGTTTGGCGGAGTCTGCCAGATCCTGTTTGCTCGCGCGGCTCACTGTGTCTGACAAGTCTGGAGGCAAATGCAGGCGCTGTGGCAGGAGATTTTCAGGAGGGGGAGAGAGAGAGAGAAAAAAAAACAGGGAGGGGAAAAAAGAGAAATGCAGTAGAATTAATTTTCCATAGCATATCTCAAAATGCAGTCTTTTTCCTGACCGATCGGGGTTTACTCACACAAATAAAGAGCTTCCCAGACGTTGTTTTAGGCTGACCTGGAAACAGTTTTGTATGTTTTCAATATATACTGGATTCTGTGAATTGGAATAGATTTTTTTTTTCTTTATGAAAATTTTCTAAACAAAATAAAAATTTGCTCAAGATATTTAATTGTACTCGAGCGTTTTTCCTTTAAAAACAAGTGTTCTGCCTGTTTGCCAACCTCTGCATCAGATAATTTGATTTCTACAGCACTACAATATAAGTGCCGTTTTATTTCAAGCTCGCATACTTTGTGGTAGAGTCTGAAAATAAATTATGAGATGGTCAAAAGATGGAGAGGGCTCACCCTGGCTGCAGCATTACTCTGCCAGAGGTTTTTCTTCATTTTCTACTGATAGTTGCTAATAAAAAGAGCAGTGATAGTAGTTGCATTTGTATAAGGCAATCATATATGTTAATCAAAGCTTGCCACCCCCAGTGAGTTGTAGGAACACTAAATCCAGTTACAGATGGGGAAACAGAGACACAGGTTACATGGTTGCCCACAAACACACAGTCCTTGTGTAATTAACCTTATTTTTCAGCTATGACAAAAATATTTCTACCTTCTATCTGAGTATATTTTGCACTGGGGAGATATATAAAAGACATTATGTTACCATTTAGCTTTTGTCAAGAAAGGTGAAAATGAATGTTAAGCTGAGGCTTTACTTGGTTAATTGCTTTTGGACACAGCGAGGCACTGAAAGACAGTCAGATGAGACAGTTGAGCATCTTCTGCACAGTGCAATAATTTATGAAACTGGTATCATGGAAGGAGCATATTTCTTGAAAGATTTAGTAGGCAAAGGCTAAACTGTGTGGTTCTTCTTTTAAAATGCACAGGCTTCTGAAGGGAGCAGGGGAACAGGAATGGCTGCAAAACTGTACCAGGAGGCAGTGTGGACTATCCTTATTCTCAGCTTTTGCTACATTTTTGCTTTTATCACAAGAAGTAAACAACAGCTACCTTTTATCCCATACCTTAGAAACCTTTGTATGATAAGAATTCAATGAAAAAGCATAAGAAATCTTTGTATTTACAATGAGCTGACTGTTCAATTCATTGCTGGCTTTGACACTGTGCAATTGGGCATAACTTGAGAGATGCTCTCAAGGGCTTCCTACCACTCCTGGCTGTGGGCAGCACTGGGAGAAGAATGTGTGCTGGGTTGTATTCTTCTCCAAGGGAAGGAAACGCATGAAGTAACGTGTGAGGAGTAGGAAAGCTGTGTCCAGGGTGAGATGACACACCTCAGTGCTGAAACAGGGGAAATGAGTGCATTAATTTACAGCATTTTGCCCATGCAGCACAACTTACGTATCAAACCCTGCTCCCATATACACTATACAGTAACTGTGCAGCTCTGACATTAAATCAGTGCTGTTGCACAGTGTCCTTCACTGACAGTCCTCCCCTTATTCTGAGGAGGGCTAAGCATGGCTATGGATGTGAGCTGTAGTCCATGATGTCTCATTCCTTTGTCAACACAACACAAACCAGGGCACAAGTCTCTCCCTTTTGGTTGCAGAGAAAAACGTTTGCTGGGAAGAGCCAGTGGACAGCCTGCATTGCATGAGGGGGCTGTAACCACTGAAAACTGAAGGAGGAGGAGAAGCTGGGATGTACAGGGGAGCACTTGGTAGATCTTTCAATCACATTTTCTCTCTCTCAAAAAAAAAGTGCACAGTACTCTGCCAGCATGATAAAGGGTATGTGGGAGGTGGAGAGACAAGTGAACCAATCCAACCTTCTCCCACTCACTGCCAGCATCCCTCTGCCCTCACCCGGAGCAGGAGAGGCGGCTTCCTCTAGGGAACATGCAGCCACGCTGCCTTCCTCCTGCAACTACTGACCCTTTTGCCAAGTCTGCCAAGAGGATTCAGAGCAAGGTGATGAAGAGCAAACAGAACTGAGACTCAGCAGACTCATCTTGCACAGGCACCGACTAATATCACAGACAGGGAAGAACTGTAAACACTGCCACGCTGGCCTGGACTTAGAAGTGTGGTCAAAAGAAAAGAAATCTTTTATATTTACACAGTCATTTGGTCAACGCTGTGTTTATTCACTAAAACATCTTATAAACAGAGAACAGACAGAAAAATATTTATAAATTTGCAAAGAAATTGGAAATGTAAAACATTAAAGATTCTCAAATTGGATCTTGGAAATTAATTAGGCTTTTAGAGATGTATTTGTTATGATACAGTATTTCCTTATTCAGGCATACACTCTTCTTTCACCATCTTATTCAGTGAAGAGGATGCACACTGCTCATTTAGTGACTGGCTATTCAGTATTTTATTTTCTTGTCACTGTTTACTCTGAACTTTCCTGACATATTTATTGTACACTATTCAAACCTTGTTCTGAAGACAGAATGGCTTTTCAATAGCACATGACAGTATATAGCACTTGAATGCTTCACAAATACCAACTGTGTTATTTTCCTAATATTCTTGGGAGAGAAGGCAGAAAAGTTACCTCCCTTTTAGAGACAGGGGATTGAGGCACATAAAACACATGGCAAAAGGTATCTACTAATTTCAGAAACACAATCTGAGGCATTTAGGACTTGCTTTTCCGGAATGTTTAGCATTTTACAGCATTTCACATGGTCAAATGCTAAATTCATTTGCAGCTGTGAATGCTTAGTATTTCTTCAAGAGCTCCAAGTCAGGCACTCAGAAAGTGAGAGACACAAAATGAGAGCACAGAAATAAAAATGCTGGGTTGAAGCAACATGATCACACAGAAGCTCAGTGGTATTGGCAGAGACACATCATACCTTCCATGATATCCTTCAATTGTCTTAATTACATGACCATCCTTCCTGCAATCCTTGCCCTCTTTACAATCCCAATTTTCAAACATTGTAATAAATTGCTGGTTCTCCAGGAAGCAGATTTCACTGCATGTACCACATTCATCCTCAGATGAGACGTATTCTGAACAATGAACAGCACTAGAGTCCTTTGAAAACAACTGAATATTATCGTGCCATTAATACCTGAATCATTGGACATGCACATGCTGCCTCTGAATAAAGCCTGAATAGGGACTTCAAAATATAATTCCTTACATTTTCTGTGTGCAGCTTAAAAACAAATACAGGGCTGAAAATATTAATCCTAATAAATATTTTAGTAACTGTTAAAAAATATTCTGAATTTTAAACCACAAACAAACTAGAAATTCGTTGCATGGCATTATACAGACACCCATCCACAGGCTAAACAGGCCTTTAGTTTTGGCACCAATGGGGACACTGCAGTCCCTTGAATAGGCTGTGATCCTTTTTGAAGACCAGCATCAGAATGATCAGATATATTCACAGATATTTGCTGACCACAGAGAAACAATCACATTTAAATTCCCAGTTAAGGGCAAAATGCTTTCTGGTGAACGGACTTCTCTGCTATTTCTGGGGCTGTGACCTCCATCCCTTTCAATCCCTCTCTCTCATTTCAGTCTGATAAGAATCAGGCTGATTTTGCTCACAACAGCAACCCCAATACTTCTTGTCCAGGCCTCCTATCCTGCACCTGGGTTTCATGACAAAAATGTCTCTTCTCTGGTTATCTACCCCTCAGTCTCTGCTCCAGTCTCAGCCTTCTGCTTCCAAGGTCTTAATTCTCACTCCTGCCAGTCTTGGGTTTCTCTTGCGTGTTTCTGCCCATGTTCCATTCCCTCCTCCTGTTCCTAATGCCCAGGTCCAGATTCAGTGCCAGGCCAACCATCCTTGCCTCAACCCTCAGTTCCTTGTCTTCCTCATCCCCTATTTTGTTCTCCTCCTCCTTCCACCTGTTCTTGATCTGTCCTTTCTCCTGCTGGCACTGCTGTCCCTTCCCTCTCCTGCCAGCGCCCCTGCCCAGTGTGTGGGCACAGGGAGTGTCTCACCTCCTGGTCCAAAAAGCAGGAACATGCCAGGAAAAGGGTCAGGCTGAACAGGCAGTGCTGAGTGTGCCTGGGCCAAACAGGTGGGCTTCCAGAGGACAGCAGAAACCCATCCCTGGCATAAATGCCAGACACAAAATTGTTCATTCATTTGTTCTTTTACATAATTTAAGATTTTCACTAAAATATGCCGGTATGCAAAAGCAAGCTGGCAGGGCAACAGTGCTTGAAGGCAAAATGGTCATAACGTGGCAAAAGTAAACATGCAAGTGAAAACAGGATAGTGTAATCACGTTCCTTGTAATAACTTTTCAAAGAATGTATCAAAGAAAGGTAAAGTTTGTCAGTGTGAAAACTAGGGAATGTTGGAGTAAACTTCCTTTTTACAAAGTTAATTATGTATCTGCATTATTCTAGTGTGTTTAATTATGTGATCACACACTATTTTCACCCACGGAGGCTGTCAGAAAGGTTTAAACTCAGGATCTTCAGAACCAGACTCTGAGTCTCACTCACTCAGTAACTGGCTGTGGAAGAAGGCTATTATGGAGCAAGGCACAGCCAGGGAAGGGGCACGATGTGAGTGCTGGTGCTCTGTTTCAGGCAGTTGGGAAGGCTTTGCAGGATAGGAACAATTACACTGAACCCAGCTAAGCACACAGCTTTAGGGCATGCATTACGAAAGGAAAACAGTTTAGAGAAAACTTATTACACACTTTGCCTCTGCTCCTCCCTCTGCCTGGAGAAAAACTTCTAATTACTTTATTTGTACTCAATGGGGAAAAAGAAAAGGGCAGAAGTGGAAGATAAGAATATGTAAAAGGATAGCTGGGAAGGGACATGGAGCAATCAGCGAGACCAGTGCCAGCATGGAGGACCAAACACAGCACTGATGGTTTCCTGACACTGGTCTGCCCTGTGTGACTGGGATGTAAAGATCCATTTCATGGCTGTTCTAGGAACTTCTAGCCGGCTGTAATTTATTTTTCTTAAATCCTAGTACACAAAAATAATAGCAAGTGCTTTTGCCAGCGTATCTTACTGTATCAAGGAGATTGTTTCAGAGATTTATTATAAACTCCCCATATTTCCCAATGTGAAGCCTTTTTTCTCTTCAGTGTTAAGAGGACTGATCAGGAGTTTTCCTAAAAAACTCTCCTGGCGTTGATGATACTTCAGTGACAAAATGCATACAGACAGTATGCAGGCTTTAACTGACTGAGAGGAATTAAAAATAAAGTAAAAATCATGTGACTGAACTTAAGTAACCAATGACAGGTTAAACAAAGAGCTGGCTACCAGAGACAACATTAAAGAACTGACCACTGCACAGCTCTACACATCACATGCACAGCGATACACATCACATACACAGATTCTTGTGAGGAATCTACTGGCATTACACTGTTGAGGCAACTAGTGGAATCCAATATTACACTTACACAGTATAAAAACCAATCAGTTCAAAAATTAGTTGTCAGATTTGAGGAAATGTCTGTACAGATTGTTTTTATACTGGCTAAAATACGCAGAAATAAATGAGGTGGAAGACATTCAAAATACAGAACAATTTCATAAAATTAATTGAGAGCTACTGAAATCACATATTCTGTAAAATGCTTTAAGCAATAAGGAATATAAAAAATTTTAGCAACAATATGAGAAGCAGATCTATATATACTGGCAAAAGTATAAACCACAAGTAATTCTGCATGTTACTCCAAAATCATTATTACATTTTCATAGCTATTGTAAGTGCAATACTGTAGTAAACAAATACATAATAACATAAGCAATGCAAAATCGCTCAATCTCTTTAAAAATGAGGTAGCAATTGTTCTTATTTTGATTCATATTAAAGTAATTTCAGTGGAATCATCCTTATAACTGTTAATAGTTACATGAAGCTTTAACAACTGAGTCCAAACTTCCCAAAATGAAGCTTAAAAAAAATAAAAATCTTTACCATTCATTTATTTGGACCTTTGACCAAAAAAAAAGAGAGCTTATTAGTCTGCTATGGCTGCAGCCCTGCCTTGGGGCAGGGAGATGGGTTAATGACCTCTCTAGATCCCTTCCACTTCCATTTGCTGCAACTCCATGAAGACTGAAGTCACCAAAGCCGAAGGGATTTGGTTTAGGGGGAAGAGGGGGGTGGGGAGAAGAATTTTAGGAATGCTGGGAAAATGAAAGATGCAGACTCTTAGTTGGGGAGCTTTACATCCTACTTACTTCTCTTTGAAGCAGAACCCTCACCATTCCATAAGGCCCACACAAGACAGATGGGAACAGTCTGTAGCACAAAGGCCGAGCTCCTGCTACTGTTCTCTCTTCTGTTTGTGATGCCCACAATGCACCACCTTGCATTATGTTTTCCCTTTTATGGTTTCCTTTTTATTATTACCTTCTTTACAGTTACTAGTAATAATTTCTATTATCATGACTAGGAAAAGACTTCAGCATTTTTGCAGGTGTCATTAAAAAGGTGGGTTTTAAGGAGATAACAAATTTCAGGAGCACCTCAATCTTGCCAGTCAATGAATTTACTGCTTTCTTAGCCTGTCATCATCAAGCACAGTAACTAACTGGCCTTGGCAAAACCAAAATACTACCTCTGGGCTTAATATAACATAAAGATGTGCAGGTATGAAACTAAATTTCTTCTAGATTTTTTCAAATACTTGACATAGAGGTTACTACACATTCTGTCTTCTCTTGCCAAACTCACCAACTGAGAGACACTAGATATATGTTCTGATCAAATAAATTATCTTTTATATGACATGTAGTCTGTTGGAGTGACATATCACTTATGTCGACATAACTTTGTAACAACTCACATACAAAAATATCACTATGAAAACATATTACATATTTTTATTAATGCCACAAAACCTAAAAACACTTCTGATTTAAGTTCACTTCTCAATGACTAAACAGTAAACCCTTTGTTACTGAAGACATCATGAGCTACCTCAGCAAGGAATACAAAAGTCATTCCAACTGGCCTAGATCTGTGTCAGGCAGAAATCATATGCTAGTCATGAAATTTGGTTCACAAATAATTATAGTGTCTTATAAATGACAAAATTTATCTTGCGGACGGAATGGTGACAAACTGTTCTCCCATTACTGCATTTTTGTCTCAGACAAACTGTTTTTAAAATCATTTACTATGAATATCTTATGTTCCCATTCATGTTACAATTTTCTCAGTACTTCAACAAATTCAGGAGATAAACCAGTTGGAACTGTTTTTCTGTACAATGGAAACGAACCCAGTTTCTTCTTGTTCCGTTATATTCACAGATGCTACATTACCATTTTTAGATCACAGCAATGGTTACATTTTTAAAACTGTTTATAAATATGAAAGATTTCACTTTTAAAAGAGCATTCCAAAATTTTCTACTTTTCATGTAACTTATAACAAATCACAACTATAACAACCTATGTTAAAATAAGCACATCAACCATATACATGTCCTATTTATTTTTTTTAAAAAGTTGAAGGATAACCCAAGTCACTAAAAAAACCCATTGTCATCAGGTGTTGAGAGAAGGCTTCCAACTAAGAATAGCTGATAAATATACTTCTATCTATATATCTCTGTCTGTCTGCTCAAGAAGATATAATAATACTGAAAATATTTGCACACAGTTTTAAAACTCTTATTTTCCTTCACTTAAAGAATGTAAAATAAAGCCAGGGCAATTCTCCCTTTCACCTCATCTACAGGACACTGATGTTTGTTGTGAGTTTCCAGTAGTACAAAGAGATTATTTAAACAGCATCTTCAAAGACACCTGGCAAAGTTAAGAACCACTAATGAACACACTTCCTTTTGTGACAGATACTCCAAAAAGCCATTTTACATTTCAGAACACCAGTCTTATTATGTGCCTCTTCTGTGCAGCTTTCCAGTGTATCTGCTTTACAGAAGGGATATTATAATATCCAGGAGAATTCAATTCAGACTCTGCTGATTTGTTTGGATGTGCCACATGTTTTCTGACCAGAAATCTGTATTCCTGAGTCTGAATTTGAAGCTTAGCTTCATAACACTGGCTGTTGTGGAATGAAAATATTTCAGAGATATTTGTTTGTACCAGTACAACTCAATTCTGTACATGTTTGTGTAAAATGAATCCCTAGGGTATTTTGGATGGCTGAAGAAGTTCCAGTTAGGTGTGAGCAGAGGTGAGTGGGGTTTTATATGTGCAGAACTGGTCACCACTTTGCAGTGACAGGAAAGTACAGATGATTGCCCAAACAAACTCATTCCAAAGAAAAACTCCAACATGTGTTAGAGACGACTTGCTACATGTGAAGGGACACAAGTGAAAGATAAAATATCAGGAAGATTTACTCTTTCTGGTGCCTGACAGTGCTTGGCACCAGAGAGTGCTCTGAATCCCAGAAATAACACCTCACTTTCTGTTACAGCTGTAGTCTCTGGATAATGAAGCAGCTCCCTGTGCTATCCAGGGGCTGGATCCATCAGTGATGGTTACAGGTTACCCAAGGACTACAGATGTTCAACTGCTTCTCTGATCCACAATTCAGAGAAGTACATGATAAACATCACCAGAACTGGACTAAATACTTACCTGGCACACTATTGTAATACTGATACAGCTCTTATACATTTCGAAAGATTGTTCTGAAAAGTTTACAGTCTGAAAAGACAGAGTGGGTAAAAAGGAAGAAGTGGAAGACAAAATATCCAGGCAGAAGGAAAAACGTCATGATACAAACTACTGCATTAATCCTAAAGCTGTTTTTTCCCTCCAATCTGAAAAAAAGTATTGCTTAGGAAGGTGACTGAAGAGAACAGACATAGGGAAAGGAATTAAGTGACAAAAGGTTGAAGAAAAGATGGAGCGAAGAAAGGGAAAGATGGAGGGCAGAAAAAGATACATTAATCTAGGTGTGTTATGGTTGAGATTGGACTGCATTGTCTAAATCCTAAAGAGAAATACTATTCCAAATTCAAAGAGTATTTCATGAGTCTGATGTTATTATCTGTGTCCAAAGCAAGGAGAATAACATTTATTCTGTAGGTCTGTTCTTTTTGCTGAGCTTCTCCTCCCTGAGCTTACGTAAGAGGAGTGTGGGACCTGTGATGCAAGTCTGAGTAATTCTAGGGCTCTCAGGACAGTCTGGATGGATGCTGATGTTAATGTCACATTCTCTTCCCTGACGGATTCATTCAACCTAATTGCAGCTGTCCACAAGTCAGCCATTCAGTCTAACCTATATTATATACTTAGGATGAGATGAACTGTCCTTACAAGTACTTGTCCATATCTGCTGATTATTCAGGAAACCTGAGTGACTAGCTTAAACTAAATTCTTAACTTGGGGTGCAAAAGGTCAAGGGGAGGAATTCAGTCCTACAACTACATGAAGCTTCTCATTGAGTCAGTGCCTTCACTACATCTACTCTTCCTTTGAATGACATTAGCAACATGCCATGGAGTACAGATTTCGTATCAAACCACAGATGGCTCACTGGAAATTTTCCAGAGTTGCTGGTGATGCCCACGATGCTCTACAGCAACTTGAGTCTTTCTGCTGGGAAGCTTGAGAAGTGTTCAAGGCACTGTGTGTACAAACAAAAGCTCTGTAAGTGAGGAGGAGGGAGGAACAGCATTGAGAGCAGAAGCATCTGTTCTAGGATTACAGTGTTATTGCCACCCTCTACAGTTTCAGCTAAACTGAAAAATCTAAATAAATATTTTGAGATTGCATCCAAAACTATCTGTTAAAGTTCACTGTAATTTATCTGGCTTCTGTCACATTTCAGAACACTCATTAATACCCCCATTTAAAAACCATTACTGAGGGTGTGCAAGTTCACTGAATAACCAATAAAATGTATTCTGCCTCTTGGTCAAATTGTCCAGATAGATTTCAACACTTCACAGAAAGGTCCTGCTCCCATGCAGGTAACACACACTGGCAAGTCTCAGTTGCAAGTGCATTTCAATGCCTGGTTTGCCATCTCAAAAAAGAGAGACAACAGGAATGCAAACATTTCTCAGTTGAACAGTTCTGCCAGCTACTGCTAAAATACACATCACCTACAAGCTTCCACTGATTTCCAGTGTTTACTCTCTATGAGGTGCTTTCCTAAGAAGAGCAGCTCAGAGACTCTGGACCAGCCCAGCTTGGGGCTGCCCGGGGGCTGCCCCAGCAGTTTTTCTGGATGCTGCATCCATTGACTGTGCTGATTTCCCCCTATACATCCACGGCAGAAGCTGTTGTGTACAAACACAACCACAACACACCCACCTTCACACATCCCTTATGACTGCACAGGAGTTCCTGATAATGGCTAATGTGCAGAATCTCTGCCAGACACGCACTGGTGCTCTGGAAGGCACCGAGACAGTGTGAGCTGTATTGTTTCACATTTGACTACACGAAGCAAACCACCCATACAATATGTCCCTGAATGCCTCTGTTCCAGGAGACCAGTGTCACAGGTTTGGCAAGCCATTGGCTATGAAGAAGGAGAGTGAAGAGGGGCAAAATGTAAATGTTAGCTGGGGGGGTGGGTGGGTATTGTTTTTGTATACTGGGAGTAGCCCTATGCTCTGTAGTCTATTTACTTTTTTTAGGTCAGCTAGAATTAGAAAATTTCCATTGCTAGGCAGCCCAGCACATCTGTGAAGCATTTCTGGGCGTTCAGACCTGAAGCATGTGCTGCCCAAAGGGAAGATTCATTACCCTGTGTCACACAGCCCATCAGTCCCTCCCCCAGACGGCACGAAGGCTGCGGCAACAGGAAAGCGCCTGAACTTCGTGCAGAAACACATTACATGACCAGAACACAACAATTAGCACATTTGTAAAGCTTCAGGGACAGGAAAAATTTAATAGCTTTTAAAAGCAGACTAATTTTCTAGGAGCTTTTTATCCCTTTTTATTATTATTTTGCTTTTCATGCATGGACAAGTTCTTCTTCGCTACAGGTATTTTCTGAGTCTGCCTTGCGGGATTATTATGTGTGGAGAAACACAAATTATTCAGTCACTTTAAACCAGTGCTACAGAAATGAAAAAGGGCTATGTAAGGGCAAACCATTGCTACTAATCTCAGTTTTGAAAGCAGGTATCATTTAGATAGATAGATGTATTGCTGGTTTACAAAATTCTGCACAGTTAGAAACCGAGGCTGCTAAACAGATGACCAGTTTGTTCATGTTTGCAGCTTTTCACAAGCTAGAAACTTCCGTTCTGCAATGGCAAATGCCCCTGCCAGACACTTCATGCTAAGGTAAAAAGCAGGCCAGAAGAGGAAAAAAAAAAAAAGATATTTCTGCTATTATTGTCTTCTCATCCTAAAAACTGATACTGATACAGTAGTATGGTCAGTTCCCATAGCTCCCATGTAAGGATACAGACACTATATAATTCTTATTTTTATATCTCTTCAGCACTAATATGACTCATGAGGGCTACGATTTAAAACTCCAGCTAATAGGGCCTTTTTCAGTGTTGCTACCAAATAATCTTTAAGCTTCAGAAACCCCTGAAGTGTAATTTAATATCTGTAATATTGGATCAAGCTGTGTCGGTATGAAAATGCACACTGGCTTGTGTTTGTTCAGTGATTGATATTCCTTACAAAAAAAACTCACAAATACTGCATTGGTGATCAATGCAGCCTACCCTTTGGGAAACCAATGCTTTAAAGGAACTTGAAGCACAGAACAACAAGTTGGTGGGGAAAGGTTAAAAGACAGGTCATATAATTTTTTTTTAAACAGCTCTGTTTCAGACAGTAGGTTCTCAGTGTAAATGCAAACAAATATATTAAATATAAATGACAGAAACTGGTATCACATTAAATGCTAGACTTCTGTGACTAATTTTGATTAAAATAAACATTACTATTTATCTGAAAGCTAGGGGGAGGGCTGAACACTTGAGCAGATTCCTACATCAAAAATGTGTTTTGTACAGAAACTGTATGTCAAATGATAGCAATTTGCTTTCAGCTGTTTCTAGCAGTTATTTGGTTTTGTACTTTTCATGTGTCACTATTTTTTCATTTCACTTCTTTATTCTGTACTACAAGTAAGTCTCTTTAGAGCAATAAGATCTTTAAAATCCCTTTAGTGTTTAGAAACGTCAACAATTCAGTAGATTATACTTGATGAATAGGCCAGATAGAAAAAATCTGCCTCAAGTTTTTATCTCAAGAGAAGTAAGGTGCTTTGAAGAGCACTTGATTTGAGATTTAGAAGCCTGCCACTATTCAGCCAGGCACTCTTGAGAGCTGTTAAGTCCTGACACATAGCATGAAAACAGGTTGGAGGGAGGGAAGAAAAACCAGTAAGAAATATATTTTGTATAATTATTTCTTCTAAATACCATTTAAACATTTCTTCCACTAAATAAATAAAAACCTAAGAGACCAGGCAACCTTATCAGACCATCTTATTTAAATATTTTGAATGTAGCTGGAACTTGCCAGGGGGAATAGCTACAGCAATGCAAAAAGATGAGGCTCTAAAGGAAAAAAAAAATATCTAAATGGTTCTTTCCATTTGAATAGACTGCACTGACATACTAAAGCTTCGTATTTTTGACAAGAGACATAGAAAACAAAGAGGTTTTCACTTCAAAATATGCAGTGGGAGAACATGAAATGGTTTGGTTTGCTGTAATTATAGAAAAATATTTTTTTTATCTTTTGCTATCAGTTCCACAGTCTACAACCAACCTCAGTGCCAGACTAAAATAAATTAGT
>VXAU01000007.1:318177-340677 GCA_013399695.1 Formicarius rufipectus | reverse complement strand
ACCCACAGCATTTTGTTTCTCCTTGGTTAAATAAGGAAGGAGGATGGTGAAGAGAGGACTGTGACTCACAACTAAGAGTAGATAATTCTCCCCAGTATAATGAATGCCTTTGTCATAAGGTTCTTACTCAGCAAACCTAACCTCTGCTATTCACTGGCTTAAGAACCTGAAGACTCATTCTCCAATTTATTGCACATTTGCTACTTCTAATTTTAAAACCTGAAATCTATGTATCTATTTGTCTTGTAATTTGAGCAAGCAACAAAGAGTTTCCCCTGTGCCTGCTGAGCTCTGCGAGTCACTCTGGGCATCACCGAGAGCCAACAGCCTCTCCAGTTCCTGAGGACACTGCCCTTGGTGACAAAGGAGTCAGGGCTATTCCTGAGTATCAGCCTTCTATACCAGTGTGGTGAGTGCCTTATATTCATATTTTCTTTTTATCTTATTGCTCAAAGTACAGGATACAAAAGCAGTACTCACACGCTTCAGGTTAGACATTGAAACTTGGGTCTGAAAATAAAAAGGAAGAAGAAAGGCCTTTTCCACAGCAGTGTGAGCTCCATTTCCTTTGCTGAGCTTTCAGTTCTAAAGACTTGTAGGATTTTGTTAGCAGGGACAAGGGCACAAGAAGGTGGCAGAGGAGACAAAATACTCTTGGGAGTGTTCCTTAGTGAGGTGGCAAAGGCAGCAGTGAAGACCTTAGCAGGAATTTATGCTGGCTCAGCATCAATACCACACATTGGCTCATTGGCAGGTGTTAATGTGCTCAGAGAGAGTCTGCTAACAGCCCATGACCTGGAGGAACTCTCTCATCAGGAGGAAGTGAAGCAAGATTGATTCAAAGCAGGACAAAATCTCTTCTATATCAGAGATCCACAAAATCTGTGAAGCTGAGAGGCTCAGCTCCTTTGCTGCTCAGCACACCCCTGAACAGTTCCCATCCAAGGGAGCAACTGCTTTCAAATATTTGAAGGTCAGGTTCATGCATGTGCCTGTCAGCTCTTGTTTCCCTGCTGCACTGCCTCTTCTGGTGGGTTTTCTGTAGGAAGGGAAGCTCCAACACCAAACTGGATTAACCCCTAAGTGATGAGACTCTATTGATTAGCAATATGTTCAAGCTTTACTTTATCGGATTAAATAATTACAGAGTAGCCTGGATAAAAATACTCTCAAGCTCTGGAGAAAAGATGATAAATAAAGGACAACTGTCAATGCTATCAGTTTGGAAAAAAGGAAAAAGAAAACAATTCCAAATGGACTGGGCATCAGAATCAAACAGGAAAAAGTGGGTTGCAAAAAACATTGAGAACCTGATAGTTTTTAATTTTAAGAAACAGAGGTACTTTGCAACACAAACAATAGTAAATCTATCCAAACACAGTGGAATAGTAAATGTTCTTAAAATGGTGAAAACAACAGTTTTGGGTGAGTTCCCCTTACAGAAAAATTCTACACCACAACAGGCTACATTCAAATATGGCAATGATGATGCAGGAAAAAATTTTAAAGGGTTCGGTAGCAGCCATACAAATCAGAGTAAAAAGAATTTGAGATCTGAGATAACAAAAAAATGGCCAGATTTGATTTAACATCTCTTCATCCTTGCCAAAGATGCTGGTTACTAGACAAGGGAAATCTTGTATAATATGAACCGGATAACACTTATATTTGGATCCCTTACAAATAGCTTCAGATGACATTTAGGCCTCAAGTAAAACAAGTCAGACAGATGTGGTTGTGTCCATGGCAAGGGAATATTTAAATGTTAAATGTGGAAATGTCTCTCACTGGCAGAAGAACAAGGATGTGGAGGAATATGGGCAGGATGTTAACTAATTCAACTAGAATTGCCAGTATTGTGGGGAAAATTGTATGAGTCTTTTTAAAGGAGCTTACTGCTAGGAAAGTAGGTATATTGCTCCTCTGAGTTTTCTGTAATGTGAGTGGAAGTGATTGTTACCAGAAGAATACCCTTCCTTTTGTGAGATCTTCTGATCTATACTCAGCAAAGGGCAGGAAAGGCCAATGAAATACCTTGGTGTTATTTATCAGTGGGTTAATCCCATGTTCATTTGTGAGATAATGTGTTTTCTACGAGGAAGTTGGCTGACAATTTCATGAGAACCAAGAACCAGACTTTACTATGACAACAGAAAACTATAAAAGTCTTGAAAGGGTCTCCTGAACTAACACTGCATTTCATCTTTAAGAATAAACAAAGGAAAGGATTTTTCTCCATGTACACCTGACAACTGATGTGTTTTTTGCTGGTGCACAGTATTTGTCATATTTTCTTCAGGGATGCAAAAGAAATCAGTCTTCTGCATGTTGCTTCCACGAGGCACACTCCACTGCTACTAGTCTAAACCTCAGCTTTTTATTTCTAATTATCCCTTTCTCTTTATTCTTCATAATAGTTTCTTTAGCTCTAAGAGAATACTTTCACTGAGAACACTGATGACTTTCCATTCTTTTCACTGTTATGCTAAATTATGTATGTAGTAATTTCAATCCAGCACCTCTCCATTCACTAACCTCTCAATCCTCCAACATCCCCTTTATAAATGTATTGCTGTATTCTCTCACTTCATGCTACACCCTCCTTAAAATCTCCTTCAAGACATAGATGGAAAACAGCCAACTATTTCTATTCCCCATCTTCTACACAGGGGGTCTGATGAGGAAGAGAGGATGAAGTATCTGCTATGTCCTTCTCTATTAGGGGGGAAAAAAATCACAGCAGCGAAGGATGCCTTTGTTTTCCCAAGTTCAAAATCCTAATAGTCCAAGCTACTCCATGAATACTGGAGAGTTTTGAGCAACTTCAGCCTTCCTCCTCCTCTGCTACCTTTCTTCCTTCCATTCCAGCAACAGCCACAATTACTGGGTGAGAAGAATAAATGGATAGTTAGTCCCATATAGCCATGGCAGTGGCCTCCTCCAAAAGAGGTGGACCTGCAGGATCAGAGAGGCACTGTAGTTTCACTCAGTGGTGACTCTGAGGACTCCTACCCTGGGCTTTAGGCAGCTCCAACCAGAAGAACATTTTCTAGCACTAGTCAAAGCCTTGCGCACCCCACCCCCAGAGCAGTCAGGCTTCACCTGAGCACCACTCCAGTGTGTCATACAACGTGTGTTCCACCTCCTGATGGCCCACCTAAGAAGAATATGGCAGCACAGATAAAAATAAAAAATCCCCATTAGAGATCAGCACTTCAAAAGTGCCTTTGCAGAAGGTACAATGCATTGCATGCAAAGCCCGTGAGGCAAAGGCATCTCCACTCATGTAAAAAAAAACCTCAAAAAGCAAATCCACAGCTATAACCTATCATTGAAAAACCACAAAGCACAATGACAATATATTTCAGCATTAAATATGACTGTTATAGCATGTGTCTTTAAACAGATACCAGGGTAGCTCTTCAACAAATACAAACAAAAAAGGAAAAGACAGTTACAGTCAATGCTTATTTTTTAAAATTTTACCTAGGGGAGTTCCCACTACTCATGAACTGCGAAAGCACAGATTTAAGAATCAAGATCTGTTATTAAAATCTTTACTTCTGAAGAGGTCATGTGTTTCTAACTTTATTCCATATAACTGTAATTGTGTATATGCAGGATGGAAAATAGGAGAGCTTTAGTATTTTTTCAGAAGGAAAATGTAATTATCTAAACTAATTTGACATATTCTTAAAACACAGTATTTTTAATTAAAAAAAATTAGGAAAATGAATGAAAAACTTTTTGTTGCCATTGTGTTATTAAAGTTGGATTTTTAATTACACCAATTATTTCTAAGAAACACATCATCACACACTTTTAATTAACTTCTACTTAACAACTTGGGGTGATTAAGTCTCAAGCATATCTCACATCACACTTGGGGGGGAAAACGGCAGCTCGATATGTTACATAACACAACACAGATGACACAGACTGCTTGCCACTTAAGACTTTCCTAATTTCACTTTTCCCTTATTAAAAAGTTCCACCTCTTTTGTCAACGTATCCTTAACAGCAGAGCGCGACTCAAAGCTGCAGCCGCTCACTCTCAGGTGTTCCAGCTGAAGGTGAGGTCTTGCACAACACCCAGTGACACATCATCTAATGACACCACATCTCCTCCTGCCTGACAGGACTTGTGCAGGATAAGAGCCGCCAAGGCAGACAACTTTCCAGGTTGTCAACTTCCAGCCACGGATATTTATTGACTCATTAAATGGTCCTTTCACATTCTCGTCTAATTGAAACTTAATGTGAACTAACCACAGCACAATTACAGTGCACAATACATTCTGGATGATGCACTCATTTCCCACTTCATAAGCAAGTCTGAAATTCTAAAGGTCTGCACAGCCAAATGTGCACGGGTGGTTCAGCTCACATAAACTCTGTCAGATTTACAGCACACATTTGTATTCTCTTTGCAATCCTAAAAGCTGCTTGGGTAATACCAAGACTTACATTTTCTATTTTTAAAGGTGGCTCCGTAAATTCTGTGAAGCCATTTTTTATTACAAGCCAGATGAATTACTCTGGGAAAACACAACTTCTATCCAAAAGCATACCAGGAAAACACCTTTGCTGAAAGGATTGGACTCCATTCAAGAATGTATCAGCTCAAGGATAACATAAACAAAAGAGAAGAATATTTTCACGAGTACCACATAGTTATTGAGATTGTGATTTTGGAATTTAAACCAGTTTTAGTGAAGCAAACAGCTTGTTTATTTTATTTGCATTTACTAGAAGATCCTGCTTCTGAAAGAATCATTCCTTTCCTGTCACAATTACATGTTCTAGCCTCAGAGACACCATCCAGTTGCCAAAAATCTGCCACTTTAAAAATTACCGCCAGGTAATATACAGAATATCAGGTTAAAAAGTTAACCTTCCAATAAATATTAGCATTAGAAATCCAGGTCATTCCCCATCTTCCTGCCATGCATTCCAGCTCTGAACTTCCTTATAAACCTTGGCATCAACTCTTGCTAAATAGTTGAGCCCAGGTAAGAAATGCCAACTTACTAAAATAAGTTATGCTAGTCAGGGCATAGACTCCACTATTAAGCAGAGCTTTAGTATTAGGAACTGAAAAAAAGAAAGAGATGGAGCAATTTCTGGAAAAAAGATAATTCTTTTTAATAGAAGTTAAACAAATTGGACATGAAAAAGGAAATAATTTGCTCTAGCTATATCACCTGAGGGAAAAAACTTTCATTTAGTATACAGGTAAAATTAGTAATCAAAGTAAACAGAACTTTTCACTTAGTCTATGAATAAAATTAATAATCAAGTAAACAGAACTAATTATGTAGGACTTTTCCTCCCTCTTGGTATAACATAAATATCTGAAGCTTTGAAAAACTGAGTAGTGAGTCATGAAGAGCCTAAAACAATCTTATCACATACACAGTGAGACATTGCTAAGTAGGGCATGCACTGCCAAATGCTGGAGCTTCTAACCTGAGAAAGTTTTCACATGTTTATCTTGGGTCATTATCTTTCCTTTTTCTCCAGCGTGTTAAGGGTAGCAGAACTTACAGAGAACTCAGGTAACTCTAAGTAATGGACAACACATTATTGAGTCAGCTGCTACCAAAAAATACTCAATTATTGCTTAGCTAGCCAAAAACCTCCCCAAATAAAGTACTATAGATTTCACTCTTTTAAAATTAGATTTATATAGCATATTCTGGCTATATATACTATACAACATGTTTCAGTTAAACATCCCACTCCTAAATTACACTTACATGAAAGTCACAAGAAATGGAAGAAAAAAAGCAAAGCACATTAAATATGCTGCAAAAGTTGTGTATTCCTATTAACTGCAAACAATTACACAGTAATTTTCAAACTATGCACTCATCTTACTTTGCATTTTCAAAGTCAGTGACTTAGTGATGGCTACAGTTCTTGTTCACTTCTACCATTTGTAGTACACATAATTAATTTAAAAATAGACACTGACATTAAACAGAATTAAAAACTTTGGAGTCTTAATGAAAATGGTAATTGACTTCAGGAGAAAGCCATTGACTCAAGGAGACCTACAAGATGAAAAGCTCTGCTTGGCAATGTCAGTGCCATGTTGGGACCTCAAGGATATTTTGACTTATCAATAGGTGTCTACAGTGTGACAGGAAGGATGAACTCTGACAGTTCAAAGAGTCTCTTTCTCCAAGAAAATCCACCTTCATGGTACCTCTGAAAATAGAAAAATACTTGGAGATACCTAAGAAGGTGCGAAGAGGAAACTACTGTGAAGAAGCAAAAAGGGAAAATAAGTACCAATAATAAAAAACAGAGGTGAAGTCAGCACCTGTGGATTTTCCCTAACTCAGAAAAACATTTTTTAAGCCTTTTAAGTATATTTTAAATCTTGGACTGCAAATTTATCTTCTCTCACTAATGAACTTATTTAATAAGACAGAATTAATTCAAACTGTGGAACTAGTTGAGAAGATGTTGTGCATCAGTGAACTGAAGGTGACTTCTCTGTGAATGCTCAAGAAAAAATCAGGAGCTTTGGAGAGAAAGTTGTTCTTCTCTTTGAAATAAAGTGACAATGAGCTTTTGTTGCAAGCCTTGTCCTCTGTGCACTGGCACAGTCCCATGGGCTCCTTAGCTGGGCCTCCACCACCCAAATGGCATTGGTGTGTTTCCATACTTAACAACATGACAAAATTGATACTGAATTATGGAAGCACATATTTTTTTTGGTAAAAAAATATCTCAGGAATGTTAAAAACACCCAAAACAAACTCACAAGTTTTCCTTCTTTTGCCTCTTTCAGCCAAAAAGTACATACTGTCAAACTTTATTGCCTAAACAAGAGGCAGTAAGACAAAAACCCCATGTACAGGACAGACTTTCTTAGCCTGAAGGCTGAATATACACTTTGGAAAGTGAAATAGAAGTTCCTGAACTATCCTTCACTCTCTTTTACCCTCATCCGTATTAGGATATTTTGTAAGACACAAATCTTTCACTATCTCCCTTCATTTACCCTTTATTCATAAGGTATTTCTTTCTCACGTGTAATCAGATTTTCCCCCCTGACTTTTATCAGTCTTTTTCAAATGGAAAATAAATTACTAGAATGAAATAAACCATGGTTTTTCATGTGGTTCTTTCATGTTACACTAATTTGGGCATGAAACAGAAATGCAAAGCAAACTGAATGTTTCTACAAACAACTGGAATTCCTTTGAGCAGATAATTTCTAGCCCTTTACTCACTGAAGACTGCTGAAGAATATATCTTACTTCTTTGAATATTTCATGCCTTTTTTTCTCTTTTAGATTCTATCCACTGACTTGAGGTGAGACCAGCACAAAGAACATTCTATATTTTAGGGCAATCAGGTACAGAAACAGGTTGAGGGCCTGAAGAGGCTTTATTGGGAAGCTGAACTGACAGCTCAGATTCTTTGGCCCAACCTCCTACTAATTTTGTCCAATTTAATATTCTCTATGTGCATGCATTAAAATATGGGTTTTTATAAATACAGGAAATTAATCACAAAATCAAGATTTCTCTCTTTTTCCAGGAAGCACCTAAATCTGTCTGACACAAAGTCAGCCTGTGGCCCTCACCCTGCACAGACATTTCTGCCAAGCAATTACTCGAAAGTCACTTTAATGGTGGGATGAAGTTATTCCTCTCTCATACTGAACGACAGACAAGAACAACAATGCTAGTTTATGCTCGAGGTAAGGACTTGGTTTCATTTGCTTTTACTTCACTTCAAGCATAACACATGAGAAAAAAAAAAAAAAAGATGGATATAATTCAAAAAACTAATAGGAAATTTGAAGGATACAGCAGAAAAAAACTCACATGCATTATTTTCTGTCCTGTGTATAAAATCAAACCATTACTTTGGTTGTTCCATTTTGACACTCCAGGGTGCAAAAAATGCTTTCTCTGTAAGAAACCAGTTTCAGATACCATTTTTTTAAGGCTAGGGACATGACTGGTATTATTTTAAATTATTTTGTCTGTTATGATTTAATTCTTATTAAAGAACGTTTTATTTGCAGAATTTTAAGGCATTTTAAAGAAGAATTAAACTAGATGAAAGCTCAGCAAGTAGAGGATTTTAATATTGTATACGTAGTTCAATGCTTTCTCTTTGTTTATAAACTGTTACTGCAAAAACAAAATTCAAACTCACAATTCTCACTACACCTGATTCTATGTACAAATAAATACACTTTAAAAACCAACCTGCAGCCCTTTACGCTTAAAATTTCTTTTACTAAAATCGACATATTACAAATTGCACGTCGACAAACAAAACTGGAAGAAGTTGTTGAGCCCTTCTACAAGTGGGCAGGTCTTGGAAAAACCTCAGGAGTTGGGAGGAGAGGAGGCCACTGGTGCTCCTGCCTGCAGTCCCTGCCTGCAATCCCTGCCTGCAGTCCCTGCCTGCCCCGGGAACCACCTCGTGTGCACGATGCCAAGGAAAGGGCCGCGAAGGCCAAATTCTGCCCGTGACAGAAGGACTCACACTGAGAGACTCATATGCTTGTGGCAAGAACTGAGGTGGAAACCCTGAGGCTAGGAATCCCAAAACAGCTAACAGAGGGAGGGGGAGCTCCTCCAGGCACCAGGGAAAACCTCCTATCAGCAAATGGTAGGGTAAGTCTGACTTCCAGGAAACTGAGTGGGAGAATCACTGAGATAGGATGAAACAGGACCCGTGACTCAAAAGTTAAAGAGGAATAAATGTTATTTCTCTGCAATTTCTTGGAGGTAAGGACACAATCCTTAACTCCAACACAGCAGAGGTTTTGTTGTATGTTTCTTAGATCAATTTAGTTGAATAAAGCATTCAATAAATGGTCTTTAGATAACATTCTTTTCAGTGTAAGCAAGTAGGTAGATCAGTGCTCTTGATGTTGTGCCCCAAGAGGTAAAGAGCAAAGAATTCAGGTGCACCTTTGATGCAAACCAAACCCAGTGCATTTATAAAGAAGTTTTTTGGTTTGTTTTGTTTTTCCCCACTTCTGAAAAGCAGAATTAAAGAAGATTCTGTGCCATTTTCTAATCAATTCTAATCAATTACACAAGATTACTGAGAATCTCCTGATTCTCCTGACTCCTCCTCTTAGATGGAACAATCCTGTCCAACTCCTTTGGTTACTAATGGAGAAAGTGAAAACTTTAAACAATCAGAAGAATTTGATTCCTAGGGTAGTAATAGATTTTCTTTGACACATGTAAAACGAAAAAACTCCTTATATGAAATTACAGGGCAAGTATAACACTAAAATGTGCATTTTTTCAGATCCTTGGTGGAAAATCAAAGCAGAACTTAATCTGTGGCAAACAGGAATTGCTCTTCACTGACCTCCAAACTTAATGCTACTATTGCCTGTCTGAAAGCTACCAGGTGGTTCTACCACTACCCCTTATGAAGCTTGTGAGACACTTAATAAATTAAACACTGTTTTTTAACATGTTCAATAAATGTCTGTTCTCTGTATAGGATGAACAAGTGAATCACTAAGTATTTTTAACTTACTAGTGATAACATACTACTGAATTGTGGAAAAAAATTAAGAAATACAGGGAAATAATTGCCTACTTGATTTTTGTTATTTCCCATTTTCTTCTTTCTCTTGAGCATATTGCCCACTTCAGTTCCAATTCTTTCACAAGCAAGACTGTCTTAAAAGTGTTTGTTCAATGTCTCACATTTTTTTTAAGGGAGTAGATAAATAAGCAGCAAAAGACCTAAAGCTGAATGATTTAAAGTAGTTAATATTTTTTTTCTGAAGGTTATGAAAAGAGTGTATATATACACCTAGACACAGACACAAATATACATGCATCTGTTTGCATTATGTAGGTGTAGCACTGCAATGGTGTGAATGCATCCAGCTAAACTTAGCTCAGCTAAGCCCTACCTAAACTTTCTTCTGGTCTCTGAGAAGAAAGAATAATTTTTCAAAAGAGGTTACTTTCAGTCTATTTTCCTAACTCTGAAATACATTTTTTTAATCTATTAATAATTTAGACATTATTAATGATCATGGGCACCCAAAAGAAGAAGCATTTTTGTGCTCCTATGAACATATGCTTTATGTCAAGAAAACTATATTTTCATACATAATATAGCCCCATAAAAAGATTATGCTGAAAATAGCCCTAAGATAGAACAAATCATAAAGAAGTTAGTGCATGTGTTAAGCCTGTAGAGACAAAGCATAAAAATAATATTCTTCTGACATTGTGAATGAATGTCACTTTCGTATTTTTGTGGGAAAATTTACATGGACACTTTGAAGGCAATTTGTGTCTCATGTATGTGGTTACCATTCTTCTGTGCTTCAGTATATTTATAGAACTTGATAAATACAGTTTTGGCTATTCAAATGGAATTTGCTCAAATGGCATTACCTTGGTGTATTGATTTCAGATTGAAAGAATGTTTCTGCTCAGTTTGAAAAGATCTGCTCCGTCTGTGGCTAAGCCAAAGAAGAATTTTGAGAAATATTTCCTGCAATATGATGGTTTGCCTTTTTTAAGTAGCACTTTAGCCCTCAGAGCAAATCCTTGTGCTCTGTAAGCACATGAAAAGCTGCCTATGAACGCTAACCAAAGTTGCATCAGATCTTGCTAGTACTGAAAACAAATAATTGATAAGAAGGTAGCTTGTTTTCTTAAAAAAATATTCATAAAGTGTCAACTGAAAGAACTGAAAACTATCCCAACTTTAGTACTTTTTGTATTATTTATCATGGTAAATGTTAAAGATTTTGCCCTTAGAACACACCAGAGATTCATATAGAATTGATTTTCTTTAAAATTTATCCCAGCCTTTTCCAACCAGAAGGAAGGCTTTTACAGATGACACACAGTTTTATTTCCCCTCAAAACCACGAAGCATTCTACCTGAATTACAAACACCACCGTATTTTATGACGAGCTAAATCATTAACCAAGGTAAGCACGGGAAACCAAAGGCTCTCAGTTCAGCCCAGCAACCACCCCCAGTAATTGCCTTTAGCAGCAGCACAGTGTTCCTGGAGACCCTGAGCTCTGCCAGCCCATGTCCCCTTTTCCTGCAGTGGGGCAGTGGAAACCAAAGCAGCCAAAGAAAACACAGCCAGATTTCAGAGATGTCCATGCTCGGCTTCCCTGACTGCAGCATCATCACAGTCACTGAGCAATGCATGGGGAGGCGTGTTGACAACCCAGGCCTGCTCACATGTGGTGATCCTTATTTTAAATCTCTACTTTGGACTGAAGAAAGTAGATCTATTTGATGTTAAAAATAAATTTAAAAGTAAGTAATTACTTAACTGTTATTAATGAAATTATTCTGTATGATGGTGGGAACCAGAAGATTAATATATATTTAAATTTAATTTAACCTTGTAAAGTAGTCAGAGAAACCTTCCAAACCAAGGAAATCAAACAGTTTATTCTTACTATAATTCCTGCTGTATGTAATCTATCTTTCCACTGCAAAAACTGTAACTTCTGGACATTGTAATTTTTTCTACATTCACTATTTAATGCCTCTGGCTCATGACAGGCACCTTCATTTAGGTGATTTATTTTCCTTATTTGGACCCTAGTCGTTATCACCCTGTTCACTTTTGACATACCTACATTGCTCCCTGATAAATCTATCCAATGAATTATTCCAAGAGAATGACCCAATAATTAAGGTACTCAGTCAGGATTTAGAAACTCCACTTTCCCCTAGTGCTGTGATAGAGATCACTTGAATGATCCCATCAAGGCATTGGCAGAAATCCAGCCACAGAAAACCAGACTTCTGCCCAGTCCCACTCATCCTGTTTTTTGGCAAGGTGGATGGTAAAGCTAAGATCACATTACAGTTTAACTACTGGTACCATGCTTGAGTTCTGCTGCAAAACAGCTGTAGGTCTGTCCTTCCTGAAATTGCCTTCTATAGTTCACTACACTTTTTAACCAGAAGCTCTTAGAAGCAGAGATCCCAAACAAAGCTGGCTACAGAGGAAGGGTGGCCAAACATTTCTGTCATAGATTCCTTTCTCTCACAAAGAAAATAGTATGCAAAAAGTTACCAGGTTAAATGGAAAAGACTCTTTAGCATGATACTATGAAATTACATGTTACTGTGCATGCTAGCATGAAAGATCCCTGACTTACAAGGCTAAATGAAGTTGAAGGAATTTGGTTCACGCCAGATTTGCCTTGCCATTATATTTTCAGTAGTTTGCCACAAGAATGGAAACTTATGGAAAGCCTCAATCAAAGATTCAACCATAATTTTAATACAGTAGTAAAGAAATGATTTAGTGCAAAATAAAACCCCAGGGTAACAAGTCTAATCCTTGGTGCATTCGATATTCTATTTTATTTGCACTAGACACCAGAGACATTTTTGGGTACAGAGCCTGAACAGAATTCTTTGGTGTATGGAGAGCTCTTGTGACTGCAAACCAAGCAGAGATGAGGTAATGCTTCCTACCCACCCTCACAAATATATTCAGAGTTGCAAAGCCTTTATCAGAAATTAGTAGCCTGGATTTTAGCAGCCAAACCAGAGGCTGTTTTTGATAGACTCATGTACATTCCACAGCACGTGCACATCCCACCCGAGAGAGCAAAAAAGGAATAAAGAAGCCACACCTCACTAGTCCTTAGCAGAAGTAGCCAAAGTAGGGAGATTCAAAGAAGAAAACTTCCTGTGAACTTGGCCAGGACTTCTTTAGTTTGTGCAGTTTGCTCCAACCTTCTCTCTTTCTTAGTCACTACCTCATTTGCACTTTACAGCTGTGTTACCCTCCCCGTTCCACCATCTTGTGCTCAATGCTTTTCTTCCTGGTTTTGTCTTAATTTAGCTATCTTTTAAGTTCCTTCTCCTCCAAAAAACCCCAACAAAATATTAATAATAACATTTGGTGGTGTCAACCCTATTTCTTCTGTGCTTGTGTTTATTCTCTGCCAGGTGTCTGTCTGGGTGGAGCAAAGATCATCTCCTTGCTGTATTTGTACACCTATGGATCCCTATCTGACCATACCAATATAACTACCATTACAAGCATAAAAATATGATTATGGTGGAGAGATATTGCACGTTGCTTCCTATAAAACCATAGCATTGAACTGTTACTGGAGAGATCAGACTTAGAACACACTGGTTTTCATTTACGGTATAGCCATTTGCCCCATTGCTAAATCCTTCTGTTGTATAGCCACTGGAACTCTAACAAACAGTGGCAACATGTGACATTAACTGAAATCAGGTGACCAGTTTACCACAGGGAAGAAAACTGAATGGAAAATAGAATGCTGTTATTTGGCTATTTTTAGGAGTTAGGAGTAGGATTATTTTCCTACTTGTGGGATCTTTTAGATGAGGTACGAGATTTAGAGTTCAACTGTCACGGGGTATTAGAGAATCCATTTCTGAAGAGGACAGTTATTAACCCTGGTCAAGCAAAATCCTAGCCCTGATAAATAAATAATAAATAATTAATATTTGCCTAACTTAAAGATAACAGGTATTCTATCCACATAAGATTTTTACATTTTTACATTTTTCCAAAATGAACTTTAAGTTTGGAGGGCTTGGACAGCTATTGTGTTTCATTCCGGAAAGAATGCTGCAATTAAATAAAACACAGATGATCTCCTGTACAAACACAGTTGTTAAAGCTCTTTGGGATCTCTTATACACGAAAGCAGTCCAGCCCATACATGCACAGCACTATGTAATGCAGCATGTCTAAGATTTCAGAATGAGAACTTAAACCTCAAGACTGAAGCAGCAAATGTCTTGAAACATCAGCGTGGGTTTACTGTAGTTTTAAGTAATTCTTAAACCTGACAAAATTAACTTACTATAATTATGATTAGATTTTTCAGCCTAAAATCATCACTGGTTAGTGAGTCAGCTAATGAGTGTTTTTATGATTTATAGTTAAACTAAAAGATTATGAGTTTAAATTTTATTCCTGATTAACTATATTGGAAATGATATACATGACTTGTCATTTTAAAATAATGGTGTCTTAAAGTTTAATTAAGGCGTGTAAGCTGTTTGGAGTAACTTCAGGTGAAAGGTTCAACATTATTATTGCAAGTTATATGGAAAATACCACACAGTATTGCTATTATTAATAATACTAATACAAGATCTAGGATAAGGTGGCAGCTTAAACCAATCAAACTCAGTACAAATGAAGAGTTTATCGGTCCTGATGCAGGAATTACTGTGCAAAGTACTGTGACCTGTATTACAGAAGGGGTCAGATTAAGTAATCACAATAGCCTCTCTGCACCCGAAAATCCTGTAATATTTCAGACTGAAAAGAAATTAAATACAAAGCCCTACTTGCTTCTTTCTTCTGAGTATAAACTATATGAGTGCCATTCAACTATATAAACACATTCATTAGGTTTTCAGTAGGCCTCCTTTCTAAGGAAAGAAATTACATACTTTTGAGCTCTTGAGTGAACTACAGTGTTTTATGCCTTTAATTCAACACTCTTGGGGCTTACAGTTCATTGAAATTCAAAATCACGGGTACAAACTGTGTTCACAAAGAAAATGTTGACCTTCCTATATAGCAAGTGCCTTTTCGTTCTCCTTTTTTTTTTTATTTTAATAAAGAAACACTAATGAAGCTGAAGGAGGTAAAAGATTTGACCTTCCTATTAAAATAACAAATGTAATATAATTCATATATTACAGCATGTTGGCTACTGCTCATGAAATAAAATACTGCAACAGAAAGAGCATATTGTTTCTACACATCGAAAATATGCAAATTAGACAAGTATTCAATATTCACTTGAAAGCGAGAAAATGTACCAGACTACCAATGGTATTTAGGAAAGCAAACTGGTTGAACATGATTACTTGAATTTAAAAAATGGGTATGGGATTCCCCTCTCTTTGCTTCTTGCCATATATGGTATCTGTGGAATATCCACAGGGCAAATTATTCACTACCTTTTTCAAGATGAAAAGCTCCTGATTGGCATCAGACATCAAGAGGGATTTTGGCATTAGAATAGATTTACACTTGATGACATGTCAAAGGCTTGAAACAAAAACTACAGAATTTACTCATGAATGCCGAAGGCAAGCCACTTATTCAATACCAGCTCAATGCACATCTTTCCAAGGATGGCATTCAACCACACCAAGAACAAAATACAGCAAACAAAACATGGTTATACTTGGAAATGAATGTGCTTGACTAGACTGAACAAAATAACAGCCAGCATTACCTGTTGCCAGCTGTCACTGAAGAATAAAGAACTGTAACATCCTTGTAATAAAGAGGGAAACAGAATCCAAGCTTATAATGAAAATACAGCAGTCAGTGGGATGAAGTAGGATCAGCAGCAGTATGTGTGGGCATGATAACTCCCACTCCCAGCCTACTGGCCCTTTAAGTGATGTGTCCTCACTTCTCTTTTCCTACAGACACTTGAAAATAAAGAAAAGCTAATTAGGAGAGTAGGCACAAGGTGTAGTGCACATAGGTGTAAGAATATATGGCATAATGCCAAATTTTGCCATTTCTCCTTCAATCTCCATTATGATTATTAAAAAATAATAATTGCATTATTTGCATTTACAGTGCTTGCAAAAAAAGTATTACAAGTGTTGACAAGATCACAATTATTTTGGCACAGCCAGCTTAGTGACCACTGAACTTTTTTCTGCTGACTTTATTTTAACAGAATATAAATACAGGCATCTCATATTCTGTATTGGATGTTTGGGAAAAACCATCTAAAGAGGTTTAGTGTGAATAACCTGTGAGTAATAACAAGCATATGTACAGCAGAAGTCATGAGAAGCACGAGGGAATACCCGCTCAATGTCACACCCATGGATTTAGGTGCACTGTTTTGTACCTTTGTCCTTACAGGGGTCTGCTCATGTCACATCTCACATATAGAGTTAAAAGACTGCTTTGTGCAGATAAGGTACCAAAATTTAGGAGCACAGTTTGCCTGAAGCACCTGCAAGTAAGTAAATGCCATGAGTAACTTGCATAAAATCAGACAAGGATAAGGCCAGTTTCTGTTTGTCTTTTCCTTGCCACAACAGATTCAAAGTAGAAATGAAGATATTACTTTTAAGAATCCTACAATTCTATTTCTACTCCACTTTAGAGACAATGCAAATTCATTCAGAGTTTGCTACTCTAAAGTAATATATAGAGCATACTTTGGTCTTTATGTTGATAAGCTGTATGCTTATGTTAAGAAGGACACCTACATTCTCCCAAATGACTTTTCAAATATATGGTTACTGTTTATTTAGAGCACCTTCAATGGCTGAACACACTGTAAGTTATGTAAAAAACCTAAAGTTGACTGTTAATCAGAATCAGAATGACCTAATGTTCATAGGAGATAATTATTCAACTTTTCTAATAGAGATATTGAAAAATGGCAATGTGAAGTAGCCACAATATTTAATTGGTTTTAAGAGTTACTGAGTACTTGTAAATACAGCCACTTCCTTTAGATCTGTACAAATGGCAGATGAACTCCTCGAAAATTTGGTACAATTTGTAGATGCAAATCACTTCAAGAAAAAAACTGCTTCAGAATAACCCCCTCCTCCTCTAAGAGCCTCTTCCAAAATACAGTGAAAGAAATATTTTATCTTCAAAATGTATCACACATTCCACATCAGATGCTGATCCCAGAATGTGGCATGTGGGAAAAATATTCTAGATCAGGATTTTGGTTCGGGTGGCTTTGCCTAAGGTGTCTGCCACCACCAGCCTCAATTTTTTGAGGAAAAAGGGAAAAAGCTTCCATGAATGGAAGAAGTTTCATTTTCAAGAACAATTAACTTTAATGCTCGCTGTAACAGACATCCAAAGCAAGGTAACAACTGGAACTTAATGCATGTGGGAAGGTGAGAAAATATTTAACCAACTGCTAAAAACATACCTTTTAGCACTTCTCAGATTACTGTTGCTCAGTTCCAAAAATGGCACCTCCCTTTTCCTGCCTGGTGGGATGCTCTCAGTTGGACTTCTGCACTATAATTATTGCCTTCTATATGTTAAATAAATTCTAAGAACAAAGACAGCTACAGTGCAAAACATATAACAACATACCGCTTTAGTACTGCAGGGGACAGGAAGGGCAACCTTTATGTGAATGACTAAATGGAGGAACTTTACTGCTTTTCCCAAACTTTTTATTAAATTATCTTCAATTCTTTGTAACAGAATGTATGTTTTTTTCAGTTAGATCTGGGAGGATGCTGGTCCACAGTACTGAGGTTGCTACAGTAGCAATTTATTATGGAACAGCAACGTTTTTACAGATAGGTAATTCAGCCTATATAGGTGGGTCATAAAAATAGAGTTACATAGAGAATTTTACATTATATTGTAAGTTATACAAACATGAATTATTCTGTCAACTTTTAAAATCTGATTATCTATACCTGCATGATAATATCTATTTGTATTAAGATTCACCGAGGTTCAAAGTACAAAACATTTATGTGAAAGAAATCGTAATTTTATTCTGAATATATAATTAATACCATAACTCTTTCAGCAGTATATATGCATATATATTTATACCATGTTTCACGTACAAAGGGGCACAAAATACTGTTGGTAAATAAGTATCTCCCTAGTATGCAGTAGCTACTTATTCAACCTGAATTCATTGCAAATAATTGTGGAAAAGGTATTTTGCTGACCCCATTCTGTTTTGAACTAGTAAAAAAGACATTTTACTCTGCTTTTCTTCTATGTAAGATCACAGACAAATGGTCTTGGACTGCTTAAATGGTGGAGCAGTAGAGAAACCCAGCAGAACAATCCAAATAAAGCAATTAAAAAATCTCAACACTGCTTTGGAAATGAAAGACTAGAAAGTTTCCTTCTAATTCCATAAACACAACCCAAAATGTACAGAAGAATTGTTTACACAGTATTGGGCAACTTAAATGATTATTTAGCTATTGGGTTGGGCTTTTGTCAAGTTTTTATTCATTTCTTATACATATCAATGCTAGCTTTTCAAGAAAATACTGGGAAGACATCCTGGTATGAAATGCCCCTAATGCAGCAAAGAATCAAAAATAAAACAAATGCAGTCCTTATCCATAACGCATCAATGGAAATGGCTAAGTTTAGTGGCATAGATTGCTTTTAAGCCATTATATCATACCACAATTTTATGTTAAAGATAAAACTGGTTGTGAGAGGTGTTTTTAATGAATAAAGGTTTATCAGCTAGAGCAGTAAGGTGGATTTGAATCTTTAAATACGGAACTCTGAGATTTGGTGTGAAGATGTAAAATCTATGAAATGCCTCAGGCCTCATGTATTATAAGGTAGAAGTTTAAGGGGACATCTGTGTAGAAGGACTCATCTCATCCTCATCTGAGTAGGAAGACCGGTACCTCCTTCTGACAAGAAAAGTCAACTGAGAACCCCACAGGGCGAGGGAGACAGAAAGAGGTGTAGGGAACCACCTTTTCCACTTGGACATTGAAAATAATTGGACAATAATTTCTCAACATCACCAGGATGACTTCAAATTACATGTGGATGTGATTTGTAGTCCAAGTTACTCTAATGCAATCACTTTGTTGCATATTTCTATTTTTAAACTGAATCACTGATGCCTCTCAATTGCTTTTTTAGTTAGTATTAGGAATCTGCATCTGCACATGTGAATGCTAAAAACATGTATATGTTAACTACTTGGAACTATGATTTTTAGATCAATCTTTAATTTCAAGTTAAGTATGAGCCATAACCCTCTTGTACAAAATGATTTATTTCATACATACTCAAAATACTCAACACCTAGGTATTTGTACTACTTACACTACTCACACGACTATCAGCCTGATGAGAAAAGCTTCTGTCTTCAGGGCTTGTAGACTTTTATTATTACAACTACATTGCTAAAAACATGGTTTATATTGAAGTTCACAAAGTAATGTAGACATACAGTTCTTTGACATAGGTCAAAACTCAGTGAGTCAAAACTCATTTTCAAGGTCTAAAGCTGCAGCTTCTTTTTCCTACAGCAAAAATGCAATCTGATGGGTTCAGTCTGATTGAGGGTAGTGGGGAAGTTAGTGATGGATACCCACATTTGGTAGGAGCAGCATTACTAAAGTGACTCCCTTTTTAAGGCAAGAGTGAAAAATCACTAACAAAGGGAAAAACAAAGCCTCTGCGTATTTTACTGCTTTATACTGAACATTATTACACACAATTTTGAAGCCATCCCTCACCTTTTAAAAATTAATAAAGCAAATGAAATTAATAGACACGTAGAAAGTGTTTCGATGTCACTTCTACTCTGCACACTTTTTAAAGCATATTACAAAATTCACTAGGTGCTTGTATCCATAATTTAAGGAAGTTTATTCAAAAGAAGGCTTTTTGATGACATCTTCAGAGCATAATGTACGCAAAAGCCATACCTAATGCACGTATTAGGCAAAATAATGCCATGTACATCCAAAGTAAGTGTCTGAACTGTTTTTACCGTGACTTATTCATACACTCAGTACTGCTTTCATTTCCTCTGATGAAAACATCTATTCAAAATATTTGTTTCTCATTCCATCACCTCTCCACTGCTAAGTAAAATGAATAACACAATTATCATAAACATGCATTTAATTCATTTTGTCTTGCATAATACAGCATGTGCGAGAAAAGGTTTTCCTCTTGTGAGTGTGGAGGAAGAAAAGGCATTACTTCATCATTTTGTGAGGGGAATCCTGCTCATAGTAAGATCAGAGTAAATGTATTTTTGTTTAGTTCTGTCTATTTCAGACCTCTCTGGCAGGTCTAGCTCATACTGAGAGTTTAAACTTCAGTCCTTATCTATGCCTATGCTTTAGCCAAAACAGGTCAGATTAATAAAAGCGACCAAAAATGTCACTGAAACCCCACACCTGACTATAATTTCCCAGTAATTATTCCCCACTCTTTCTCCACACTGACAATATAAGTTATACTGGCAATATAAGTTATTCTCTTTTATTTAATCAGACTTCTCCCTTTTGAAGGGCAGATGTTTCCCCATTAATATGGCAGAATGTCTTTGTTTCCTCACCAACTGTAGAGACAAATGATAGTACAATAAACTCTGGCAGTTTGCCTCGCTGTTTCTTGGTGTAGACAAGTCAAACTGTTTCATGGAGTATTTAAATATTTCAAAATTCAGAACAGTCCCCTTGAAACTATCACATTCTCTGCATATAGACTGACATTCACCCCAAAGTTTAGCTTGTGTTCTAAAAATTGACTGCAATAACACTTCTGCTCTACACAGTTCTCTTACCAATTTAAGGAGCGGCAAAATAGCACCAGGAGGCAAAACAAATCTAATTGGATTTACATATAAAATTGAAATAGCTTGCTGGACTTTTGCAGCAATACATAGACAATGCTAAAACATGAAGGAGTTGACCTTGATGTTGCTGAGTCATGTAAAAGACATTTTTGCCTTTGGAACAGAGCCCTCAACATGGCCCTATGAATGAAATATATTAATAATAATAATAATAAATGAGGCAGGGTAGGACAAAAGAGACACTTTCCCTTGGCAAGGGGACTGTAGCAAACAGCTCCATAGGACAGTCTCCCAATGTTAGGAATAGTTAAAAGTACCACATGAGGTGGAAATCTCCAAAGCAAGGCAGGACAGTAATTGATATAAATTTCTAGCAGAAATTTAAGGAAAGAGCCATCTGTGAGAGACACAATTAGAGAGTGAGAGAGATGAGCCTGGTATGACTCAGAATGGAACTCACCTTCTCTGCTGACACATCCTACTGAGGTATTCAGTGAAGGCTGTAATTACAGCTGATACTTGATTCATCAGAAAATTCAACATATCAGCATATAAAAAGAGAGACCATAGGCTAGCCACAAAAGGCAGATCACTTCCAGAACTTACTGAAGGTGAAGCCTAAATTAGTTAATGGCAGGATATAAATTAGATTACTTCCACAAACTTACTAAGCTCACACTTTAAACAGTTTTTTTGATACAGCAGCAGACTCTCTCAGGGAACAGGAGGGTCTTGGATTCCCTTCACAAAAAAAGAACTAATAGAGACTCGGACTGGAAAGAAAGCTCTGGAGATGAGATTTACAATGTCTGTGATGAACCAGAAATGGTCAAATTGTTCAGACTGATGAACAGAATGAACTGAGCATGGAAGACAATTTTTTTCTTTTTTCTTTTTTTCCTAGAGAAAAATAATATCTGAGTGAAATACAGAATAAAGTAAAAGACAATAAAAGCCTTAATTATAAATTCAAAGAGGAAGGGATACAGGACAACTCACTGTGTTTAAGAAAAGGAAGTCCACAACCCTCACCTTTTTGTGCATTTCAAACCAAAGGCGTTAAGCAGGTTGGATACAGATCAAGTGGTTAAAAAAACTCCTGAATGTGAAGAATTTGATTGTTTATTGGACCCAGTTTTTACTGGCAACTCCTCTCATTCAGAAATATAATAACATTAAAAAGGCAAGTGTGAGGATGATTTGTAACACTGTTTCATAGAAAAACTAGAGGATATTTTGAGGAACGAAAGTAAGAGGGAAAACTTTGGTCAATGACACTATTTTTTATTTCTCTACCAAAACCCCTCAAAGAATCTGCTCAGTTTCCATTGTCATTCAGCTCCTATTGCAAATGAAAATGTTTGAGAGCACAGATTTATTTTTCACCCACTAAGGGAATAATTAACTATATTATGAAACATGACAGTAATCCACTGCTTGAAATAGTATAAATATTAATATAGCATCCAAAGCATCCTAGAATACATATATACAGACAAATATAGGTATATATATGTCCACACACAGAGAAATATAAGCACCCTAAAAACCAGAACAATCTATCTGTTTTCACTGCAACACAGTAAATCCAGGGTAATTTCCTCATACTTAGCTGGTATTGATTAGCCCCAACTGAAATAACTGATTTTCTTCAGGATCATGGCATGTTCTTCTCTTTAACAAAATACACCAGCTTTTAATAAAAGCAAAATTTTTAAAGGAATATAAAAAGAGAGAAAAAAAAGCTTCATAACAGCAGAGGTTCATGCCCATGACAATTTTCTCCCAAGGTAGATATGGAGAGGACATAGTCCTCCAGAGTTTCAGAGTAAGCTCTTTATGTAAAACACTTCTGTATTTCACCAGTTTTCTCTTAAATAACAGAGCTGAGATTGACACTGGACAGTACATTATGCAGCCTATTTTGATGTTACTTACAAAATCTATTTTTTAATATTTCTCTTGCTGGAAGTGGCAGAATCACCTGCAACACCCCAAATTATTAACATTATGTTTTAGAATACCCGACCAGCTAATGTTATGCATAAGATATCCAAACTCCTGTGAATCATAAAAGTTATATACATAAGTAATAAGGCCTCATCCTACAAATAATTTAATGTAAATAATTCAATCCTCATAAAGCCACTTTTATGCAAA
>VXAU01000007.1:217055-318080 GCA_013399695.1 Formicarius rufipectus | reverse complement strand
TAACCTACAATTTGAAGTTATAATAATATTTTATAGCTCCTAACTGAGCAAAAGGATTTGGAAGACTGTATTTAAGTTCCTGTTTTGGTAAGATTGCTACAGGTGTATTGAAACAGGACTTACATAAGCCAGTAACATACTCATGTTCAGTAAGTCACATTTTTCTAACACTCTATTTGCGACAACTTGAAAAACTCCAACGTTAAAGTCTCTTTTATGACTCCCTTGCAACAAACCATTGCAGTCTTCATGGTTGTTAATAAAGTGCCACCTGCAACAATTCAGTCGGCCAAAAACAGGGCAAATCTCTCTTAAGGAAAGATTTTATCACTGTCCAATGACAAATGATGCCAACACCAGTGGGAACTACCGTTATGAGAATGTTTTCTAACTTTTTAGACTGTACTTCAACTTAATATTTTACGTAAAACTGTGATAAAAACATATCGGTTGAACCAGAATCATCAAATAAACTGTTGTTACTACTAACAATTTGGTCACAATTATAAATTTCTATACATAAAGTCATTATGAATAATATTTACACAACAAATATGTATCTAATTGTAACAGATAAAAAACCTTTTGCCATTTATATTAAGATTTGTCTCATCTTACCAAAATGGTGTCACTACCTATGACTAAGTCTGATATGCAGACAAACTTACTGCCAGGAAATGTTCCCTAAATAATACATACTAAAAAGTAATACAGCTCATAAATGGGGAAAAGAAGAATTATTTGGAGTAGTAACAGAAGGTACGTGTTTGTAAGAAGAATCAAACACCTACATAAGTATTTGATTAAAACCAAGCTTCTAACAAAAATTACATCTGGGTCTCAGACAAGAAGATTTAGTATTATGGCCTGGCTCAACCAAACAGTGAAATTAAACACTTTAAAATCAGCTGGTAGAACATAACTCTGTAAAAGAGCTTTACATGCAAAAATAATTAATGGGTCAATTCTTAAATGATCTGTATCCTGTAATTTTCTATTTTAAAATGTTATTAATTTACAATGCCTTCCATGACACTGAATTTAGGTTAATATACTAATATATATTAACAAGATAATTATGTCAAAGGTTACCATCAACAGTTCATAATAAAAAGTTATGCTCAAAAATAAAACTTATTTAAGTTTAGACTGCATAAGGTATTAGCAACAAAAAATGTTAATTAATTTCTAATTCTCCATTCTTTTATTTAGATTTCCTGAAGGTTGATTGGACTTGATCCATCATTTTACGGAAAATTAATTATTTCAAATACATGCGCCACTTCATGCAACCTGCCTGATTTGCATTGAGGAAAATTCAGCAGAAGTAATTGAGGCACAAGCAAATACTGGCACTGACTGAACTCAATTTTCATTCCAAATTTCTGCAAAATCCCAAGACACAACAATATCAGATGCAGGGGGAAAACAAACAAAAGCAGTGTGTAAAGGGAACATGAAGAGAGAATATTACAAGAATCAGAGAACAAAGGGATTGCAAAACTATTTTAGTGCCATAGATGAACAGTGAGGGCTTCATTCAGGCAAGGTGGAATAAGATATCATATGGCATCCTGACAATTGATGTCTTCATTTAAATGTAAGAATTTACATTCTAATTAGAAAGAATTTACATCTTAATCAGAGGCAGCTGTATTATCTTGTTACTGTTTTTTTCAAAGGTAATGAACTAAAGTACTGCTGTGCTTTTTCAACCAGAAACTAAATAGACAGCATACAGTGTTATTTTATAGCCTACCTGCTGTAAGCTGTTATTAATATTTTCAAAGACTAAATTCCAACAAAATCTTTTAAATTAAAAATTGTACTTGACATTGCTCGAATGATATTATAAAGACTAGTTTAAAATATTTATCCAATACCCTTTCTAACTTATATTTTTAAGTGTATGTAGTCACAGAGGTATCGTTAATATGGCACCTGTGAAGCACACATCCATTTTAGGTTTCAACTAATAGAGTATAACATTGAAAGGAACAAATATTTGGATTTTTTTTAATTAAAGAGTTCCACATATATTTCTTCATGTTCCTACAATGTATAAGGAAAAATCAACTAAAAAATAATTTTTTTTGTGGCTGATGTGCAAGTGCACCTTTAACTGAGGCTGAATCAAACTGTTTTGGATGCTTGTTCTAAAGGATGAGTCCCACCAAGGAATATGGAGCTGCTTTCAGAGGCATTTTTAGACTTAGAACATCATGGCTTAGTAGTTCAGCCTAATTACAAATTTTTGGGATCTTGCACAATTTCAGGAGTTTTGATATCAATACACAATATGCAACTGCTGTTGAGAAACTTTAAGTGTACAAGAGTGCGGTAGAAATTAAAGCATTTATTTTTTCCTATGGAAAAATTAGACATGGCCTGAGAAGTTCCTGGTTTAGTTCCCAGCTGTGCAAAAACTAACTCTGGAAAAGCTTTGTTTCACTGCTATTTTGTGTCTCCGCATTTGTAAGATCTCTCTCTCTGCTCTATGTCTATTCAGAATGGAAATATTTTCAGGGCAAGATCATTTTATTGCTACAAATTATGCAATGTTCAATTGAATTGGATACATCCCTAAAGAATACTGATTTAAGATGCAGAGTCTTCCATCATACTGCCTCTTCCTTTGAACTCTAGAAATAATTAGTGTATTTTCATTTATCTTCAATTAATAAATAATAAAAACCACCAACAATTGGGAATCTTTCACCAACTTAGAAAAATAGGTGGAAATTAGTGAAAAAAAACTAGTTAATTTGCCACCTCATGGGTTAAATCAATTGGCACCAGCCAGAAAGACTCACATCCTGTAGTGGACAAACATACTGGCAGAATGTTTGAGTCCCCAGGGTGCTGCTGAAATACAAAGTATTCAGCTGGATAAATGGAAAGGACCAGTTTTCAGACAGAGATCTGCCAAGCCCATCACTCTGTGGCAGATAACAGAGCTGGTATTGCTGTGCATTCTCTAGTGGAGGCAACTTCTGTTGACCTGAACATAACTTCTCAAACCTGATCCCACCAGATGTGGATGGAGAATGAAGAGGCAGAGAACACACAGGGTTTTTTTTTTTTGGCTTACTGGTTCAGGTTAAATATCAGCACTTAGCACTTCCCTGTGATTACAGATCAAATCTATGTGACATCACCACTAAGTACTAGAAAAGATTAAGAAAACAAGAACAGTAGAACACAAATCCTTCATCCTCCAATACAATAAAGAACACAATAAATACAGCCCAAAGATATACCAAACAATTTATTTTTTCTTGATCTGTAGAGAGTCATGGAAACATTAAGGTTGGACAAGACCTGTGACATCACTGAGCCCACCTGCTAACCCAGCACTGCCAGGTGCACCTAAACCATGTCCCTTGGTGCCACATCTACACGTGCTTCAAACACCTCCAGGCATGATGAGTCAATCACTTCCTTGGCAAGCCTGGTCCAGTGCTTGGGAACTTCTTTAGTGCAGAGTATTTCCCTAATATTCCATCTAATTTCCCCACTGCAACTTGAGGCCATTTCCTCTCATCCTTTTACTTGGGAGAGGACTGAGAGCCACCCTCTTACAGGAAAGAGAGAAAAAGAGACCCCAGAAAACACACTTAACTTTTGAAGACGAGCCTGAAGAAAAATTTCACACTTGTGTATCTTGAGAGATAAAGCAGATCAGACTTTTCAGCATTCTGGCAAAGTTCTCAGAAAAATACAGCTAAATGAAGCTGAAGGACTAATGTCAAATTTCTACTAGACCACCAAGTTGGTCTTTGAAGAAATTTTCAATTTCTCTTTTTAACTTCTGAAAAATACAAAACTCTACATAAACAACCAAAATAACATCTTTCTCCAATATTTTTAATATTGTCAAGTAATATCACATAACATTATTAGGAATGGAAAGCTATCTGACAAAATTATCAGCATTATCTTCTGGTATAAATTAGAACACTATTTTCATTTATATAACTGCTTTACTTGCCAAACTCTAATTTGTTTTCAACACCTTGTTCTAGATTAAAGGCTCATTTTTTTTCTGAAAGCCATCAGTTTCCAGTAACATAATTAAGGATCACATACCTCATTTATTGTATTTTTTTCCATTCACTTTCAAATTGTATTATCCCTTCCTAAAAATAACACTATGTTCCATTTAAATCTCGAAACTAAGTTAGAGGTGTTTTTACTAACACTGTATTGTAGCAATGCTTCACTGATCCTGCAGTGAGCCCAAACATACAGCCACTATCAGCTTATTTTAATAGCTCCTTTGCTGAAAAGAAACAGAGTATGAAACCTTTACTGAACTTACTTCTGTTACTTAACCATCTTTTACAATTTCATCTTACATGTATTTTGTAATTTCATGATCCATCGTTACCAGCCTCTCTTTTCTTAGCAGGATTAAACGAAGCACATTTTGCCCTGTTCCTATCTATAGTTACTACTATAATACCCAATTTAAAAATAAGAACTTTTACTATTATATATATAAGTTGACTAATGTTCTGAGTGTGCAAGACAGTGCTTTAAATTAAAATACAGGTTTAAATCCAGTAAAGGTAGCTAAGGAAATGCAAGATTCCACAACATTGCTATCTTACTTTTGTGATGTAATCACAAAATTAAAAATGTATCGAGTTTCTCAATCTCGCTTATTTTACACTTTGGAAAGCACCTAACCAAACACCTTTACGTATGTTTTGATCAGTACTGTGATGAGTTTAATACTTGGAAGACAGACTTGAAGACACATTAACATCTGTAAGCATTAGAAAACAAAAAATTGCAGAAAATGCAATGCACATTTTTTCAACTAGAAAGACGAAGGACTTCCCCATTATATTAAATCTATTACTATTTTACATGTATCTCTATGCTATTAATACACATGTAAACATAACCTATTATTGCAGCCCTAGTTCATAAAGCAATCATTTAATGCAGACATAATTTTTGTCACTATGTAATCACATTTCAAAGGTTTCAAAGCAATATTATAGAGGCTAAAATACACCCAGAAGTTCAGACTCATCATTCTATATGTTCCTTTCTGAAGTGATATTTTAATTTCATGTTTTCTTCTTTGGAGTGCTTACTGTTCCTATTACTCCTCCATTATTTCTATTTCAAAGCAAACAAAAGTGACAGTTAAAAAATGCCTTGTAAAGTTAGTTACTCAAAACCTGATTTTTTTTACTTGTGCCATTCTATAGACTACTAAATAGCCTACCAATCTTGAAAATAAATTTTTCTGGAGCAAAATTATGGATCTAGGTCTCAGGCTGTTATTATAAAAGCAGGATGTATGTAACGTGCAACATTTTGAACATGGGATTGAACCTGGGATTAATCTAGATTTCCATTTAAATTACCCTTAACATCAGCAGGAATTCTGTGGTTAATTGTGGGTGCAGGGGGGCAGACTGAGGCCACCCGGGAGCGAGTCACTGTGACTTTTCCCTTAAGATCAGATTTTGTTGAGAATATCTAAGTTAGTCATTGGGGTCAGCTGTGCATCCTGCCCTCCAGCCACGCTGCTGGGGCTGGAGAGGATAGAACAGCCATCCCAGGAAACCACAAGGGCAGCATCAGTTCCTTCAAGTTCCTAACACAGTGAAAGTTTCCAGTGTTTCTCAGCTCTGCTCTGCTGTTGAACCAGGACCCAAGAAAGGCACAGCCAGTGTTTTGCAGAAGGAGATTCCCCAAGTTTACATCTGTGCCTGGCACAGAGCCCCGGGGGGCAGACAAGTCCTCGGGAGGTTAATCTTGAGAAAGGTCCAAGAGCCATTTCCACACAAGAATTTCCAGCCACAAGTTTTGTCTGCAGTTCATGCTGAAGGAAGGACTGCAGTGTGAATACCCCTCGCTATCTCCACGGATTGTGACTGCTTTTAAGCAGAGGTATAGTGAGGAAGGGAGAGAGAAATTGTACCAGGAATACAGGACTGATCAGGGGGGAAAGATTTGTTGTTCGGTTCAGCAAAACCTCAAATGGAAAATGTTTTGCAGGGATTTTTCAGGGAGTGAGTCGGAGTCCAGCCTAATGGACTTTGGTTTTTAAATCCAAATGGAGATCAATTGACCTGGCTTTACTTTGCAGCAGGGATTAGAATATATTCATACAACTTTTCAAGCACTGGTCCAAGCCAATAAACACCATATTCTACAGAAACCCTAGCACAAGCAAAATATTTATTTCTATTACAGATCTCTGGGGAGAAGTGGCTAGTAATACGAATCCTCCATAAAGTTTGGGAGAGGGATTATACATGAGATTTTTAGATCCACAAACACAATAGGAAATTTACTCCCTCACCAGTGAAAGTGCATTCCACCTATCTTAAATTATGATCACTGAATTTATTGATTATATATTTGTGCATTTTGGCAGTGATACAGATTCAGAAGGGATGACAAAGTGAAAAAACACACAGCAGTCACTCTAAGAAATCAAAAAACAGTCGAAGTAGTGATTAGTGAAGGAACTGAAATGGCTTAATTATATTATTAGAGGTGTTTTGTTTTACTGATTTCATTATTTCAATACTTCATATTCATTATTTCACATTCTTCACTGTCTTTGATACTTATACACTCTCACACTAAGTATGTAACTACTTAATAGTTAAGATACCAGTTTTTAGCTTTATCCAGTGTCTCCAACAATTTTTCAATTTATTCCACTTGGTAAGTAGGGCTTTTTCCCCATCTATGCTTCTTCCTGCTGTTTACAATCTTCTAAAAAAAATGGCTTTGATTTTGAATATATTCAAATGTTCTTTTAGTTCATATGAATTATTTAAACTCATTCTGACACACTATTGATATAATTTACATTTGCTATAGCTATACTTTAATTCCTCTCTTCATGTTTGTTAACACAATAAAACAGTGTTTGACAGAGAAGAATATGATTTAGTTTACATTTACTGCTGATGTTTTCCTAATAACCACACTGTTAAGGTCCCATTTACTGTTTAATTATTTAACCTCATTTCAAGAAATGTCACGATCCAAAGGATGGTTTTTCTAATAAAGTGAAATTTTTCAGTGTATCTAATATCCAGGCTGTGTCTCATTCATGCTAGTCTGTATCCAGTGCAAATCAAACCCAATTTGTTGTTCTCATACTAGGCTAAACATTTATGAAAAATGAGACATATTCAAATGGTAAAAAAAACCCCAAGTGGCCATTTAAAAATAAATTTCAATAACTTCAGCTTCTGTTGTTATGACATGGATAAGGAGCAGCATATTCCTTGGCTGAGCACTCATATTTCCCCTTTCCTGTGAAATGGATAGCAAACAGTTTGCCAAAAACCTCTGGAATCAACACTATGAAATGTGGAAATATTTCTTTTCTCCACACTGAAGAGCAGTGGAATCTCTACTAAACATCAGGAGATTTGTGCACAGTCCAGGCTGGGCAATGAGCTGTCTTAAAAAAAGCATTTATGGCAAGGACAGGGCTGCTTCCTTCTGCATCAGGCCCTTCATTCTTCTCTTTGCTTGACACAAGTAGAATCATGATCAGCTGATTAACTTCTGCTACACCAATTAATTTAATATCTCCCAGCCATTCTAAAGAGCAATTGGCTTAGTCCTCCCTCCTCTCAGTTTAGCCTGGGGGTCTGTGGGGTTTCTGAGGTTCAAAATCACACTGTGGATCTCAGCAATCCCTGTATTATTGACAGGTTTATTTCTACCATGTCAAACTGAAGAGAGTTCTGTTAAAAGTCGATGTCTTCTGACTCCCCCATGGTATTAAAGACACAGAGGCACACTGAGAATAGGATGGTGTGACAGTTCTACCATGAGGAAGGGAAGGTGGATTTGCCTCAAATCCTGTTCAACACAGACAGAGGCCAGAAGTTGCACTCTTCCAAGGGAATTAGAAGTCCAAAGTCTTTGAAGACTCTGTCAGCTCCATTCATACCTCAGGAGATTGAAGAGTGATTTCAAACCTGAGCTGAGACCTAAGGAACATCCATCCTAACTACTATTATGGGTTTGGTTTTTTAAGAGAGCTCGACAGAATATACTGGAACCAACTAAAACACTGCCTGTAGGAATAGAAGTTGATGTGACTGCTTGAATTCCTCCATGGACATGCAGCTGACCATGTTCAGATCAGCCACAGCTCTGAATGGTAAATATGGCACTGACCTGATGTGTGACTGTGCTACATTTTCCTTTCATATATCAGTACACATACAAATGATGTTGTGTTGAGACTCTTTCCTAAATTACATCCACATGCCCAAAACCAAATGTGATGGATGTATAAGCACCACAACATGACTGAATTCCTACAGAATTAGTCACAAGAGGTCAAAATATAACTTATTTTCTAAAAGATACTGCTGTACATTGGAATTTTAAAATTTCCTGACTGAAACTTAGCTGTTTCATCCTTCAAAGTAAATGAACTGATAGATTTGTTCTTAATGTCACTGCTGAATCAGAATCAGCAAAAAAATACCTGAATCAAATCAAGGTCATGGACCCAAACTGCTCACCAAACACACAACATCAGTGCAAGTCCATTTGGACCCGAGTCATTAAGCACATGGTGAAACATGTCCTGTACATATTCATTGTATATAAAAACTACTACAATTAATCAGATAATTTGGAGCTGATTGTATTGTAGAGCACAGATTCACAGAGAGTGATTAACTTGACCCATTTCAGTCCTAATGGTATTAAATAGAATAACAGTTTGTAAAGATCATATTTTTAAAATTCATTTATATGTTCAGAATTAGGAAAGAAAATTTTATTAAAAGGTTTTTAAAAACAAACATAACTGAAGAGATGCTTTAAAAAAAATCATTGCACCCCTTCATATTAAAATGCTTATTTAAGCTTTCCTCTGCCAGTTACTATTGTCAAAATATACAGCAGTAGTTAATAAGACAAGACTAGACTTAACTATTGGCTTTCATAATAAAACATGAAGATAAAAATGAGGCTTGGTGTAATTTATAAGAGAGAAGATGATGTACTAAAAGCAAGACAGTAAATCAATTTTAAACACCAAACACAATTTATGTCTGACTTTAAAACTCATCCTCCAAACATTAATCTAGACAAAGGCCAGAAACTGAATGAGGCATAATTTGTGAAACTGATACCTTTCATCATAACCTTTAGCTGAAAAGGTCATTAGATATATTATATCTAAGTGAGCAGCTTATCCCTGCTTCATTACTGATAATTAAGGCAAGTAATATTTTCTTGACAGTAATGTGTCCAGTAAGAGATATCGTCTAGTTTGCATAAACCAGACAGTAATTACCAGAGTAGTATCAGAGATAAAAAAAATTAAGTACCTGTGTAACATAATTTCATTATTTTTTCTTCATTTCCTTAAAGAATTAGCAGGCTCAGAAACATAATGAGCATATTAAGAAATCCATTTTCAAGCATTTATTAAAATCCTTATTACACATTGCACAAATATATTTTTGCAGATATATAACCCAGAAATGAAGGCATCTTGAAATACATGATTTAGATATTTTGTCATCTTGCTTTACACAGCAACATTTGATGGTGAAGTACAATCATCAAATAACAGGTTCATATTTGAACTTCATTTTAAATGCTAAGGTTTTCATATAGATGCAATCACAAATGAGTCTAAGACCTCTGATCTGCAATTTCAACTCCTGTAAAGGCTGTTTCACCTTATTTGCATAAATGGTAGTTTTGCTGTTACACAGAACAGCATATGGATCAAGTATCTGTGTGAGGATGACACCTTTGTCACTCTGATCGTAATCTGTTCAACAGTTCTCATTTCTCAGTAGAAATGACTCTCAACGTTTTTAAAAGCTGTATTGCAGTGTGTTTAACATATAGAAAAAATCAGATTAATCTCCTGTAATGGTTCACTCTCCAAGGTATGTTATCTACCACACTTCACTCTATGATAACCCAAGCAAATGTTATCTGGGGAGATTTTACCCCTTAATCATAAGACGAAACATAAATGCTGCTGTCACTGCATGCCTTGCAGAAGCCACAGAAGTGGTACATAATCCTTTTCTCCCCTCAACTCCTCTCCCCATGAACATTTGCATTATGGGGGCTTCAAGCAGTATTTCTCACAAACCATCATTAATTTAGAGGAGGATCCAAGAGTTCCTTGTTGGACAGGAATTGGCTTCATTGTTATCATAAAGCCTCCTCCCTATCAGACAGAACCCAGCTATGTGATGGTCTCCAGAGAGGATTCCCTGGACTTTCCAGGGAAAAAATGCACAATGATCAAAGTTAAGGTAGAAAAAAGATGGATGGGAAGGAGCAGGAAGAAGACAGTCACAGATGCCTGTGGCAATGAAAAAAAGCTGTCAATAAAAAGTAGTTTAAGCTGGAAGAGATTCACAGAAAGAGCTATCTCTCTGCCATGAGGGATATAGAAAATATGGAAAGGCTTGATACACTCCCTTCTAGGAAAGCATACACAGCTTTTGGAGCAGGCAGAGCCCACAGGTGCATTTCTGAGTTCTGCTACAGACACCATGCAGTGATCAACTCTCAGCCCACAGGGCTCAAATGGACATGGGTCAAAACCAGCCAGAGGAGCACTCCTACTCAGGTAATTTGTGCACATTATTCTGAAACAGTTAATGTATTAAGTTGACTGACAATGTGTTATCACCATGGTCATTTTTCAAAAACAGACCTTAAATACTGGAAAGTTAATTGAAAGATCTGTTTTGTGATAACCACCTAATGACAAAACAGCATGAAAGCTAAATTAAGGCAAACCAGTGAGTATCTGGAAAAGACAATGAAGAAATCTTTCAGCAGTAATTGATATTATTAAAATTCTGATCCAGTCTACTTTGGAAATTTGCGTTAGACAAAATAATCATTTTGCATCAGAACACAAATCATTATTTGGGTTAAAGGAAATATAAGGAAAGTGAGGGTAAGACAATGACCATGCCTGTATATGCTGACCCTCTTACCCCTGAGGTGAGACCATCTGCAGTTGTAATGAATTTTTTTTCCTCCTCTCCAAGGGCAAAGACCAAACAATGACAGTGAACTCTGAGATAAAGTTCTGTGAGCTTCTTTGGCATTTGTGGTAGCACATGGAGTTGCCAGTCCATGTTGCATCCCTGCATTTAGGTGAGACCATTGACATAAGAGCCACAGCACCACGAATGCAGAGAAAGCCACAAATCTCAGTCCCTCACATGGTCCAGATTTTGGGTACAGGCTAATTAAAAGTCTGACAGAAAAGTGATAAGTGATTCTGTTTAAAGAGGGAATCCACTTAAACTGACAAATATTGTCACTTCAACCCCAAACAAAGCTATCAGTGCTCTCACTGAAAATTGGCTACATTCATCTATGCAATCCTGCCAGACTTCCTTGTGGCAGCAGTATCCAAAATAGCATTTTCCATGGCAGATGGCCAGGATGTTTCTGCTTTTTCTTTTGGCCTCGTCAAGGTCTGGTTACCTGTAAGCTAAAACACCACAGGCAGTGGCCATCCAACAGCATGGACTGAATCAACATTCACACCATTGTCTCCTATACCCCTCATGCCACAAAACACTTTTGCTTCACCTCTTTGCACCTTTTTTAAATCTCAGGAAAATTTCAGTCATGTATCTTCTTATTAAAATTTACCTGGAACATCTCAAGGACTGGAAAACAAAATAGAAGTGATCCCAAATGTTCCTATGCCTTTTTAACATCTCATGTGATGGAAAACGTCCTCATTCTTTCTAGTTTCTTGGGTAAAACAAGTGACAGCAATCATTGGCACCTGGCAGACAAAACAACTTTAAATACCCCGAATTCAGTCCTGAAGAAGTTGTTGATTGGCCTTCAAAAGCTTCTTAAATTAGAAGTATTGTGCTTTAACATGAATGAACAGTACTGCTGGGTCAGTGACATGCAAAACATTGCTCACTGGTATCAGTATTTGTAGGATTATGGCATATGATACTGCAGATGGCTATTTATTTATAAAGAATAGCACTGTTTCAGTAATGAATTATTCATATGTGGTGTAATATTGACAAAAATCACTTGCATGTATATCCTGAAACATTTGCTGTTTTCAGTGCTGTTACAAATAATGACTTCATCCATCTGGTTTTACTCTGTATTTGGGCTATAAAATGATCTGAGTGAAAACACAAAGCAATCTTTTGCAGCCTGTTCATAGAATCAGAATGTGTTAGTGAATAATCACACAGGAAACAATCTATTAATATCTCCTATATGCCAACAAAGGAATCTGTTTTCTTAACAGTTATTTCCCAGTTTGCAATACATAAATTTTCTTAGAGTGAACTTAGAATTTATGGGTTCTGGCTGTAATTTGATTGTGGGATCTGTTTTTATTTTTTGTATGTTTGTCTGGTTTGGTTTGGTTTTTTGATAGAAGAGTACAACTGAGGCCCAAATTACTAAACTGAAATAAATAATTCCAATTATAAACAAAGCTACTCAAATTCTTCCAAAAGACAGAAAACTTAAAAAAAAAATAGAAAGTCTAGGTCTTCTGTGCCATTAAATTGAATATACAGTTATTCATGATGTTATAACACATTACTTTTAAAAGCTGCGTCTTCTTTTTTGTACTTCCCTTAAAGCAAGGAAAGTTTTTTTGCTGGCAATACAGTTATACATATTAATTCTATTTTTTCTATATATTGTCATGTAAGAGAAAATATGAGAACAAAAAGTTCATAAGGACAGGAGAGAAGGTGTAGGAAAATGGGAAGTGGGAATGAAAGACAAAGGATTTCGAAGGTGATAAGGAAAACAGCCTAGGAGGAAAATGGAGACCCTAAAGGGAAGAAGGAGAATGGTGTATATCTATTTCTTTACTGGGAAATATATGTGTGTGTATATATATATGCACTTATTCTTTTTCCAGGAAAGATCAGATCATGAAAACCATAATTCAGAATTTCTCCATTAAATGCTTCCTCAGAACATGGGCAGAGCACAAATAAACAACCACCCCTGAAAGCAGAACTGTGTGAAGCCATCTCTGTATTTATTCCAATGTATAAGTTTGCACCTCTGCAATGAGAGGTGCAGGCCTTATGTACACTTCAGAAATGCATCTTGGTATGAACTTCACTGTGAACATTCCTTAACCTACCCAAAGTAAATTTTACCACTGTCATTAAATAGCAATGCAAATAAATCAGTTTCATTGAAATATCAAGTCCACCTTCTAATTGCAAAGTGACTCTGAAAAAGTTCTGAATCTGGAGTACTCAATAAGATTAATCACTTTTCTATGATGTATACAGATTGTTCATTTTTTATCCTGACAATTTGCTTAATGTGATAATTTCATATCATTCCAGCAGACACAGTAACTTGCTCTTTTTACTAATATTTTATTGCTCTTACTTTCCATTTATTTCTTTTTGATTTGGCAGTTACCATGACATTTTTCTAGGAGTGTTGGTAATAGCTATAATGGAATACTTTTTCAAATAAGAAATGTAATGCCAGAAGCCTTGAGAACTTCACTGCAGATCAAAGGTGTAAACTTATGCTGACAACTCCTCCTAATAAGCCTTTGCTTTTCACAACTTGCCTCAGATTAAGAGGCAAAAATTACCATTTTGTGCTTAAAATGCTACCACTACATCTTCAGCTTCTCAAATCTTAATTCAGATTTAATTCATTAGCTCCCAAATCTGTCGTCAGTTCTAAAACTAAAGCTGCAGTTGCATAATTACTTCAGTGTTAATTTGACTGGAAAATAGATTGAACTATTCTGGATGACTGTACAAAGAATGACAAAAGATGGAACCAGATTTTATTTTAAAAAATATTCTGAGACAGACACATTATTTTTCTCTCTCTGTTGCTCAGTTAAAACATTAGGCTTAAGATGTGTGTTGAGCACGGGGGAATGATACACAGACTCCTTGAGGATGTTTGTAGTGGGTTTCCTCTAATAGTACGAGCAGGAATGTGTACTCCTTGTGTTCCACACTTTCCCCTGTGGCAGAAACAGAGTAGTGAAGGGACCACCACAAACCAGACAGCTTCTCAGCAGTTTTAGGCCATGTACTTGAAAACTGCATTTTTATTTTAGGTTTTGACAAATGGAAAAATCATGTTTAAAATTCTGCCATCAAAACCTGCAATTTCATGCTTCATCTACACAACACCCCTTCAGATGTAAATACACATGAAAGTAAATACCATTTAAATTTTTTCCGCTTAAGTTCCGTACTAAACATTTTCTCATATTAATTACCTAGAGAAAAAAAAATCTAGGCAAAAATTGCAATAGCTCTTTAAAAGTGAAGGACTTTGGACCTACATTGTTTTCATAGTGTCCATCACATACCTGCAGCTTTGGCATGTACATTACCTTAGTATCTATTGATTCTTCTTCTGCACACAAAACTGTAACAAAAATTATCACCATTACATTGAAACATTGAAGCAGCTAAACTTCTGCTTCATTTACAATAGTGGCTGATACTAGCCTGGAACACACCCTGACAAGGAGCCCATCTGACCTGTGAAATTAATTTCTTTCATTCAGAATTCAAAAATTCATTTGTGTCAAACAAGAAAAGTGAAGCTTTTCCTAAGTAATACGAAATTTTACTATATTCCAGCACCTTTAACGATTTCTGGAACACTGTTCCAAATAAAGGGAAGTTATTTTTAACTACAGTAGCAAGTAAGGCCTCTAAGAATGGTTCAAATAAATGAAGTTTGGAGTTAGTTTTGGACTCCAAAAATAAAATAAAGTTTGGACTTAGTGAAGATGCACACAAGAGGATAAAGCAAGACTTTGTGAATATCATTAATATTGTTCCTGCATAAATTTTCCTTTATATATTTTCATGTATAAATTTCTCACATAACTTCTTGAAACTCTTCAAATTTTGCATTTCAATACCAGGTTACAAAGTTCTAACAAACACCATTTTTACTCATGCCCATATGATCAGAATCTTATTTTAAGAAAGTCTGTAATATCTCTTAACTACAGAAGAAAATTAAAAGAAGAAAAAAATCTACACAAAACTTAACCCAAATCTCTCATACTTCTGAGATCAATATGAAGAATCCAACTTCATACATGGATCTGATCATGTGAGGTAGCAGATTTACTTTACTTAGTAAGCTATGCAAAAATTTGGATTACTTATGTGATAATTTATTCCTGGTCTATTCTTGGGATAGAAAATTCTGGATGAGTTTTCTGTTCATTTTGTAATTTACTTCCAAACTGCTGACAAAAAGGTAGGGAAGGAATCAGCACAGAATTCAATACGAGAATTTCGTGTTGACTTGATGTGCAATTGAAAAATGGCAAATTTTATAAATGTGATCTCAAAACTCAGCCAGTTTGGTATGAGGATTAATGCCTAAATTTCTTAGTTTGGGAAGATGTTTTAAAAGTCCACTTTTTTAATGCCAAACTATGGCTATTACACGAGCTTAGGCAACTATTTTTGTACAACATTGTGTGAGGCTGTGTGATAACACTCATGTGGAACAGCTGCACTGACACAATGGGCTGCAGACGTTTTTACTGTCCTAATAATCCACATATTAAAGAGTCCCTAAATACTCATTGATGCGACAGACCATAACAACTCCCTTGGAGCTGCTTCAGTTTATCAGGTCAGTGATCTGCATACTGAGGATTCCCCAGGTGCTCATTGACAGGTAGCATCTCATATACACTTGTACTAAAATAATAATTGCTTCAAAGGAACTGTTAAATCCCAGTTGCAAGAACAAATTAATTTAAAACCACGGAGACAGCACTTTGTTTTTTCTGAAGATCTGACAAATCTAGACAAATTTACCAGACCAACCAAGATGTCTGAGCAGAACAACCCTCCTCATATGTTACGGCTGTTTTTGCATTGTGGTTAAAAATACCACCCATCTTGTCTTCAGTGAATGACAATCACTACCTTTCTGCCAGGCAAGGGTGACCTAAACCCTGTCCTCAACGCTGTTATAAAAGAATTAATTAAAAACCGGTTACAGAGTTAATAATCTTAACTGAAGCCTCAATTCATTGTTCCTTATGGCCTCACTTTTTTCCTCTGTGCTGTGTTTTTTTATGTCCTCACCTCTTAACTACAACTCACTGAACCCCTTATTTTTTCCTTTCTCTTTTCTTCCATACCCCAACAAGTCTTTAGCCTTGTCATCTCAAATCCCTTTCATTTCTTACTCTATTGTTACTTCTCACTACATTTATGCTTTACAGATTAGAGGAAAACCAATAGAGAGTCTAGAAAACTTTGCACACAAAAGAACCTGTAGTGATTTACCTGCTCCCATCCTCTGCATCATGCAATGACAACTGATTCACACTCTAGACAACCTCCTGGCTTCCTCTGAGTTTCGGACAAAGCTGAGCATGAAAGCATTTCTGCAGACTTCCAAAGAGAGTGAATGACTACATGGCAACTGCCTACAGTCAACACACAGTCTGCCTCTAAAGGCAGAGGTCCAGAAAAACAATTCACAATATGGAACCACAACACCTCAGAGTCCATGTCCATGATGATGAACCTCAGTTTGATAATGCTGTCCCCTGCCATTTGGTACAGCTGTATATATATATATGGAATTCTTCAGGGCTAAGTCTGATAGTCCTGCTAACTCTTGCATCATTTCTCCACAGGGCTCTGAAATCGTACACTCCAAGTATTATTTATAGGCCAATCAAGACACAAATCAACTACACTGCTTGTTTATGTCACTTGCTTTTTATGACTCATTTATGTTATGGCTACCAGGACACAGAGATTTAGCTGACATTGGTTGTTGTGTGTTTGTGAAAACATTCTTCATGAAAACTGTACTTCTAAATCAGATGAGGCCTCAATCAAATGTACATTAACAGTCAGGGTAGAGGCAGAATTCTTGGACAGACCTCAGCAGCTAAAAGCTGGTAGTTCAAATCAGGAAACCAAAACAAGAAGTGAAAGTATCAGAAGCCCCTGAACAGATCCATGACTTATGTAATGCTGGCTATGATAACAGATACAAAGAGATTTAATTAAGGAGATAATATGATAAGTCGTAATAGTGTAACACTAGCACTTAGACACTGCAAACTCAGATTGTGACAGTTCATTTTTCAAAAGTTAAAAAGTATCATAATAGTGAAGAAGAAGGCAATTCTTCTTCCCTTAGAACACTCCTAATAGGTAACCTTTCTCCTCGGTCTGTATATTTTATGTTTCCCTTGCAAAGACCTAAATTATTTCTCTGCGATCATTTTCTTAATCACCTTTATAAATCCAAACACACTCTAAACATTACTGCACAGACTGTTTTTCTAGTTCAGTGCTTTTGGTTAGGAACACCAATGTTGTTCTGCTCTTCCATTATCCAGTTTTTTACTGCTGAATCAAACACAAACTACATCTCTTAATTTTCAAGGTCCTTGCAATTTAACATCACTTTAAATATCACCTCTTAAACAGCGGCATACTTACTCCCTATCTGTGAAATCTATTTTGTGTTTTCATAGCTTTGGGATACTGTGCATATGAAAATTCACAAAATGTCTTATTACACTCTTTCAACAATTCTTCAGAAATTTCCTCTTCTATTCAGACATCTTCTCTCACATGTATGTCCTGAACTAAATTGGGCTATTTTGATGAAATCCTAACACAGCAAGTTACTGACTTTTGCCTCTGCTTAAGAAGATAAAGACTGGCACTGTGAGCCTGAACAGCTCTCCCAGACTCATCCTAATCAAGCTGTAAAACATTATTCTTGCTGCAGCCAAAGGATGAGAGACAGGGTCCGGGTGAGTCTGCATGTGTAGGTCTCACCACAAAATTAATTTTCTTTGCACACGCTTACCTGTAGTAGAAAACAGGGTCAAAAGACACAACTTGTAGAACTCTTCTCCAGCTTTCTCTTGATACCAACTTTATTTTCCTTCTTCTCTTTGCAAAAGAAACAGAAGGAAATGCAGGAGTTTTCCTTTTCCTATACATCTCAGTTACAGAAGAATTTTTTGATTGCTGCAGAACTTGGCAAAGATGAAGAAGGAAAAAGGGTGAGATGAAAAAGATTGAAGGTTCTGGAGGGGCTGCTGGCGCTGTTCTTTAACAGTGGGACTTCATCATCTGTGGTGTTGTTTGAAGGCTGGCATGGTTGGGATACCAAAAACCTAAACCTTTCTGCAAGAAAGATGGAAGAAGTGGGGACAGAGGTCTGGCAAACAGGTGTTTTTTTTGTGACCATCTCTTCACCCAAGGGGCACACAACCCTTATGCACTGGATGAAACATCCCAGTCCAGGTCCTGCAGACCAGCATTCAGCAGACCAGCACTCCACTGGCAGTGTCCCAGTCCAAAGGCCAACTGCTTTGCATGAGATAGAAACACACAGTATATTCTGTGTGTGTGATACCTATCACTGTCTAAGCAACAGAGCTTTACAGACACCAGTAACTGCTCTTAGAATGAAAGTGTCCGAGCATATCAACCAAAACAAGGTTTGCACGCCTTGCACTTCCTGCCACTTACAAGACCCTGCATAAATATATCGCCTCGTATGTTTTGATAGAACAGTGACAGAATGAAAACCCAGATCCTTAACTGCCCTCCACCCAATCTGAAATATATCCTGGTGAAGGCATGGTCTTAGGACTACTTTTTCCATCCGTGCCCTAATAAATTTGAGAGCCTAAACATCAGGTAGAGCACACCTTGACTATTACCCTTAGGTCTAAACTTTACTGTACCATCCAAGCTGCACCATGACAGGCAGTATCTTGACAGCTCCTTATCAATCAGTGTGATGGGTTTCTGTAGCTGAATTTTAGTAGAAGGGGGGGCTTCCAGGATGGTTTCTGTTAAGAAGCTGCCGGAAGCTTCTCCTGTCCTGTGGAGCCAATGACAGCCAGGGCCAGGAGGGACTTCCTGCCGATGGTCAAAGTTGAGCCAATTAAGAATCACAGTCACACCTCTGTGATAACATATTTAAGAATTAGGAGTGTCACGCAGTTGGAAATTCCAGTCATGATATAACAACGCAGAGACCAAGCCCATGGAGATTCATCAGGGTGTAGAGACCCCCCTGCAGCCCCTGGAGGAGTAGGAGGATGCCTGAAGGAGCTGTTGCTCTGTGCGGGACCCAGGATGGAGTCAGATCCTGGAAGAGATTTGCCGCTGTGACTCTTGGAGAAGGAGACCCACGCTGGAAATAGGTTTTTTCCACCTGGTAGAAGTGTTGCCCGGGGGTGGACTCACGTTGGTGAGGTCTATCGAGGACTGTCTCCCGTGGGAGGGACCCCATGGGAGCAGGGGAAGGACTCAGAGCTGTGGCCCCCCTGCAGATCATGGGGAGGACCATGAAGGAGCAGGTCGTCCCCCTGCAGCCCAAAGAGCCCTTCAGGGTGCAGAGACCTGACTGCACCCCATGGAGTGACCCACAGGACAAGAGCAATGGCAGATAACAACAACCACCTGCAAAACTCCCATTTCCTGCTCCCTTGAACTGCTGGAAAGAGGGAAGAGTGGGAGGAGAAAGGTGTTCTTAAGACTGATTCATTTCTTACTTTTTAGTTTTATTACTTTTAGTTTTAGTTCTTGTCTTGTTAGCAATAAATTTAAGTATTTAGCCACTCTGAGTTTGTTTTGCCATTATCTCTCAGCTAGTTTTTTTTTTTTCTCGCCTTTCCTCCTCTTCCTTTCCTTCTGGGAAAGGAGGGGCCTGGAGGTTTGGGTGGACACCGGGTAAAAACCGCCACAATCAGCCTTCTATGTCCTGAGAAGGAAGTAGGGTGAATCAAATGAAAAACTGTCAGTAGCTAGTACATTAGCAAAAAGTTCTGGAACTATGAAAAGTACAACAACAGTCTTTACTAACTATACAATGAAAGTATTTCTGATGACAGAGTAAGAAGCAAACAGAAGTAGATGCCCTATGTAGAAAAATACAGCAAAAAGCCTCTTTAAAAATGAGGACATAGTTGCTAGAATCATTATCCTGGATCTGAACTAGCCAATAAAGTCTTAATTCAAGGCAGGCCAACATACTTCTTTCTGCTGTGCACGGAGAAATCCTTACAAGTAAGAATTTTTGTCCCATTGGGTATTTTCTGACTTCCACTGACAAGTGGTTTGTGCTCTTTTGAAGTAGATTTATGGAATCAGGGCCTATAGACATTACAGGACATGAAACTATGTAACAGCAGGAACACAAAATGAACTCAATAGGCAGTGGTGACAGTGTCCATAAATCATCTGTTTTACATCATCTGCAGAGAGATTTGATGGTACTAAGTAGACTTAACTCCAAAATTAGTGCTAGAGCAGCAGAAGACTCAAGGTGAAAAATCCCAAACTGGAAATTTTTCTTAGATTTGCGCTGGGAGAAGGAAAGGCAGTGTGATAAAACACCTGAAGCAGTAGCCTTGTATCAATAAAAGTGGTTGGATTGATACGTTTTTCTTATCTTTGTGATTGAAGCCACTCTTTGAATATTCATGAGGAACAGGTTTCAGTTTGTGTAAAAAGCTTTTTGTGTCTTTGTCTTCATGGGCTCTGTGAAGAAGCAAAGACATCTAAGGATAAGTCTAGAATTTTTGATGTCAAGTAGAACTTTCATCAGCTGTGGAGCTGAATGAAACAATTCATCAAACAGCAGTTTTCCAACCAGCGATTACATTTCTTTTGGCAAATCAACACCATTAAGTCACAAGGACTCTCTGCTGCCAAGAAGTTCAGAAAACAGGCAGTGCCAGTGCCCACAGCATCTGAAGCAGCTTGAAGTTCTTACTGTCAGTTGAACTTCCATCCCAGGGGACAGAGAATCCTCCTTTGAATCTCCAGGACATAAGACTGACTATTTGGTTTTCTTTTGTTAATGAGTTCATATTCATAGCAAGCCAAGAGTTTGGTTACTAATCAAGTGCAGCAGTAAAGACATTAAGGCACTAATCCAGCTGCTGAAGGCATTCCAGTATTTGGGGTCTTTGTCTGAGTCAAAGAATCATAGAATGGTTTGGGTCAAAAGGGACCTTTAAAGATGATCTAGAGCAAGGTCACTCCTATCATGAGGAACCTTAAAACAAACATGAGGAAGGTGGCAGATGAAGAGGAACACAGGGTGAATGGGAACATCAGTCAAAAAGCAGTGATCACAGCTCAAAGATATAAACAGCATTATATAACAAATACACATCACCACCACTGTCCACGTGGCCTGATTTAGCACTTTACATCTGGTTATATTGACTCCAGTTTTGAAAAGTGAAAAGAAAGTACATTCCAACATTAAAACTTATCATATGAATGTTGCTACTAAAGTACTTTCCAATAGCTCTCTTGATGAAGACATAAGGTCTTCAGTCAATTGAAAGTACGAACTGACACTTCCCTAACATCTGTTATATCTCAGGAATTGCAATTGTGTTTGGTTCATGGAGTGTTTTTCAAAGGACTGATAATGTGCAAAGTTTTATCAACACAATAGAGAGAATTACACACTCTCTTTTATAAAAAATACTATTTTAAAAAAACTATTCTAGTTTCAGTCTCTGAAACAAATAATTTCAAGTGGATTTTAGAATTATGCTTCTGTAATACAAAGGCATTGTAATGATCTCTTATTACTTCTGTAATAACAAAGCTGTTCCAAATCACCAAAGGGTGTGTAGATGCAGACATTGATGGGGAAGCCTTCCTTGAACTACAGACTAGATTTGCATCAACTCTTATCTACTGTTAATGATGTTTCAATGTCTGGAACACTTCTTGCCCAGTATCTTCATTGCTGTCACAAACACAGTAGATATTAGGATGCATGAATACCCAGAGGATCTAGCAGTCCCAAATCCAGCAGGGCATGATAGGAGCTGGATTACAGTAAGTAAATTTACTATTCAATCTTCCAGTTTATAGGAACATAGGCATTTAAATATAAACAGAAAATGTTCAGGTCATATTTAACCTGAACTTGGGAAACTTTCATATATTCATCTTCCAAGAGACAATCTTATCCTAATTGAACTGCATCTTGGTATTTTAGAAGGCTACTATAAAAGTTATTTACTCTGTGAATTTATTTATGCAGCTAACAAGGTATCTTGATCACTGGTTTAGTTAAAAAAAAATAAAAATCTTCATTTTAAGGTTGATTATTAAGAATTAGGAAGAGGTCAACAAACATAGTCCCAAAAGTGCAGTTGGTAGTTACCATGTATTTAAAACATTACTAATCTTATGGGGTTTTTGGAAGTCATTAGGCACAAACCATTCTTGGGTAATCAATATGGGTGAATACACCAGAACTCAAAAACTGCATGTTATAAACCCAGCAATTTGACTTTTGAGTCACTGCCACTCAGTACCTCCAGAAAGAATCTGTCCCATATGCTTCCAGATAGACAAGGAACTGTTGCACAGAAACTATAAGGAATCCAGACTGGAATACTGAAATGAAAAAAGCAAACCTAACCACTGAGAAGTCACAAAAGGCCTCAGACCAACACAAAGGAACCAATCAAGACAGGAGGTATATATCCATAAGTCACCATAAAACAAATAATCATTTTTTAATAGACAATGATTTTAAGAATCAGCAGTTTACCAGCATTTCAAGATTCAGATTTAAGTATATTGTAAAAATATTCCAGACTGCAAGGCTCCTTGTTTTACAATCATTTTTAAACCTGAAGTCACCTGTCATGTCTGGTTTGGAAGTTTTTGTATAAAAATTGAAAATGTCTGAGTCACTGAAATGTTTACTTCATAATTCATACCTGATTTTAGAAATCTACAGACAACCCAGCATCAAATTCCTTTCATTCAAGATTAAAGGAAAGCTTGCTAACCAGCAACAATCCTTATTTTAATATGAATAGCAGGATGTGACCTTTTCATTTTTTTAAACTGTTGATGGATATGCAGACCTCACCAATTCAAATCCCTGTCCCTGAATTTCTTTGGCACTGCAGCGGCAACAGGATGGAATCCCCTGCCACCTCCAAACCCCTTTAGTGTTGCTTTATGGAACACACAACCTGTACAGGTACTTAATATGTTATAGCAGAGGTCTGAGAAATATCTCATTTTTGTATGCCAACTGTTATTTCCGATGTGGCCAAGAAGTGTTATTCATGAGGAAAGTCATTATGTGAAGCCATAGCCTAAAGCTTTGATGTCACACAGGAAAGAAAAACTCATATCCAGACTAAGACTTAAGTTATTTTTTAAGAAGACATGGTTAATACCAAGCAGAACTGAGGGAAAAAGAAAGAGTTCTGGAACCATCTAGGAACCAGTTCTACAGTTCTTACAAAGAATGGGAACATGTCACAGCAGTATGATGTGAACAGCTGTGGCCAAGTGGGTTGAGCCAAGGTCTTGGTAGGCCAAGCTCTGCCTGGTCTGAGATGGTGATACTGCTTTTTGTACCCATGGGAGCCGATTTAGAGAGAGCAGCAGCTACACAGGGCACTGTGTTGTGCCACAGAGATGCACTCCAAGGCAAAAGGTTGAAAACAAAATCAACTAGAATAAATAAATGAATAAATATGTAAAGTAGGAAACTATGGGTGGATTTAGTACACTGCTACTGTAACAAGTGAACAGAGTATGGCTGTGTGGCTGAGTTATTATTTCCTGCCTTCAGAGCAGCTGGTTACCAAGATTAATGATTTATATATTCAAAAGAGTCCTGATTCTTCATGACTTGTTAGCTGGAAATTTCTGCAGAAAACATGACACCCATATTAGCTTCCTCTCCACAACTAAAATAGATACATGTGCAACATTCAGCTGTCAAGCATTTTAAAAATATTATTAATTCAGCTTGAAATTAATCTGCTGAATGGAAGTGATTTAAAAATGTATTTCAGTTTTAAGGAGAAAAGCATGACCTGTGTCAGACAGAAAATTAGGCTGATAGTGAGGCCTTTACGAGTGTGCCCCTGAAAGTCCCCTTTTCAGCAACAAGAATGAACTGCAGTTATTTGAAAGGACAACTTGACTGGGGTTCATTATGCTTCTGTTGAAATACAAAAATAACAGCAAAAACATGCTGTTACACAAAGGAGTGAGAAACCAAAACAGATTACAGAAAGCAATTCTTCCATGTGTTCTATCTGCATTATCACAGAATCATACAATGTTTGTAATTGGAAGGGACCCATATATCCAAACAGTGTAGCTTTAAATCAATATATCCAAATTATAGCAAAAAACTACAAAGAAATGATCTGCCTAGAAACAGAACTTTATTACTCTAACTATTCAGAAACTTTGTATTTGAAAAATTACTGTTAACTGATGAAGCTAATCATACACATCACTAGGGAAAAGTAGCACTTTTGATGACATAGGCTACAACTTAAAATATTATGATAAAAGTTACTTCATATAAAGAAGACAACACTTAGTAAAAAAGGAATCCCAGAAAGCTTTTTACTCTAAAGATTATTTGAGCAATCTTACCCAGAAATAAAGGGCCTGCTTTGTCAGATCATATTTGTGCAAACAGCTCTTTGAACCAGTGAGTGTGCACAATATGAACAAATCTACAATTTGGAAAAGAATTAAGATTTCTTAAATGACAGATGAGTTCACTTTATCATTCTTTCTCCAGTTCTGTACTGCCAAAATGCTCCAAGTAGCTGTGAGTTTTGGCAATGGCCAATAGAGTAACAGGTACTTGGTCTGATGTCTGACCTGGTCTGTTGACAGTACTTCTCAAATACCTCTTGAATTTTCATCTCCCATACATCCAATATTGCACTGCTTTATGTCAAAGGAAGAGTTTTAATGAAATAAAGATCATGAAAAGCTCCATAAAACCAAACTGCTGTGGCTGGGCGGAAGAAGCAGCCACGCATCTGCAAACAAGGAAGTCCAAGGGAAAAAAACAAAAACCAAAACCCAAACAAAACCCAAGCTCTGCCTATACATGCTCTGCTAAAAGTCTCCTGACACAAATAAAAGGATCCTCCCCAACATATGGAGGAGCTGCTCTGCCCTTCCGGGGATGGTCTGTAGCTATGTTCACCTCAGGCACGCCAAGGAGAGGTGAATTGTCACATGCAATTTCAATCATTGGCTGGTTTGGTGGAGGCAGATTAGTGGTAAGGCAATCGTGATAGATAGTTTATCCCAGCCCCAAACGGCCGCTTGGGAAATCTTGCACGCAAACGAACAGAAACTCAGGCGTTATTAGTGTCAAGGAGGTACACGGAGGCAAAATTTGGTTGGCAGCCAGGCAAGATGAATCAAGGCGAAAAAGTGACCAATTGCATGTTCAAAATGGAAATTGATAGGCGTGTTGTAGTTTGGAAGGGTTTTAAACACCAGAAAAAGTCATGCATTATTAATTACTCAGAGATAAATATTTAAAAAGTCTGGCTCTGTGGAGAAATACAATTTTTAAGTCAATGTAAATTACATGTATAGTGTCCTAATTTTAAGCTTCTTTAACCCAGAAGCTTCACTATGCCAGTTCAGAGCATTTCTTATTATATAACTTTAAATACTCCCGATCAGTAAAAATATTGCACGTTAAAAATTATCTCCCCCAAATAAGCATTTTAAGATCAAATAAAAGCTATATTAGTTTTGTTGAATTATTTGTAAGCAATGTAACCATTGACACCTCTCAGAGTGAAATATAATGCTCATATTTAGCACCTTTACCTTTTCAAAGGTATCTGAATATTTAATGAACTAACAGTAAATCCCACCTGTGTGAGCAATCACAATCCTTGGTTTTCTAAATAAATAGAAAAAAATTGCTAAAAGAAAATGTCCTCAAGTTTCATTGCCTGAAGTGATACGCTCTGACAAATCTAACAGCTCTTTCTGTGTCATTCCTAATGCACTTGTCACTCAGTATTATCCATCCTCATTAATGACAATGGGAAAGTTTATCTTGGGAACACGTTTTAAATCATCCACTCTTTACAATAGGACCATGAAATCTCTTACAAAACATGAGGCGGGAACTACTCTGACAACAAAACCCCTTCCTGGCAGCTTTACTCTTAATTCCTGTTCAAGGAATAATGTGTTTATCATACAACTATACAGAACAATGTATTAGATGAAACTGGAAACAAGAATAAGCTGGTTTGATTTTTCAAGATAGAAAATAATTTTACAATATTTTTTTTATGTCAAGGACAGTAAATCTTTTAGGAATATAATTCCATATAGAATCATACAATACTTTAGGAAAAAAGATAAAGGTTATAAAACCCTCAAGTATTTTGAATACTAAACATTCTATAACATAAATGATGATCAACAGAATAACATAAATGCTGATCTCAACAGAAATTATGTCTAAGGGAGTATTCCCAGCTTTGTACAAATTCTGCTTTATTTATAGATATTTCTACAAAAAGTCTAGATTGTACATATAGCAATACTCTAGTTATGCCTAAATTTCACTAGTAAATATTCTGAGTATGAGTTCTGAAAAGTGATACCCTCCCAGCCCAGTGCTGTGTACTTGCAACAGATGGAATGCAACTATTCGTTTTACTTTGGATGGTCCTATGTGAAAACATCCATTGCTTCTCTTCTCATCATCAACACCACCAACCTTCCCTAAAGGCAGCATAACTTACTTTCAAACACCACTTCTCTGACTGCACCTTCAATAAATTTTTTGGCTCAATTTCTAAAGTAACAATTTTGAGATGAAAACTGGATAAACAAAAAGTAATGGAAAGCAAAGAAGCTCTGAGAAAGTATCCCAGATATTCCTATTTGTGTGAGCATAGACAACGACACTGAATGTGCAGGATAACGTTGTCCCAAAGGATGCAAATTCACACCATGGTGTGGATGAATAAAACAGAAGTTAAAGCAGAAAAGACCATGGTGCACATAGAATTTTTAGTTCTGACAAAGGAGAAAGTGCTTCTTATATAAGATTATATGTAAACCGCTGATGAAATTCTCTCGCTGTAACCTTTCTATATTAGAGCCTTACTCTACTAACAGAGCAAAAAGTCTCCTTGGTAGGTTATGGGGCACTTCAGTGAATTTTTCAAAGCCAAAATACCCTTTTTCAGATCAGCAAAAAACCAACAGAGATACACTTACACCTCAGGACTGTGACTTTTCTATACTGTAACTGTGGTCTTGAAACTTTCTAAAGTAGCTCATGCTTTTGATGGGCAGACAGAACACAAAAAGCCAGTTCTTCTTTCATTGTTTCCATGGGTTTTCAAAAAACGTAACAAACTTGAAATTTTCAGACTATTGTTGAAAACTTCAGCAGGCTGTAGTGATTTCTCTTCTTATTTGGCAAAAACTCACTTTATTAATAGAAAAATTAGAAATAATGTGGCTTTTCATTTAACTGATGAGAAATGAAATATCTCACCAGTAATTTTTTATCAAAATGTAAAGGAAACCTAAAAAGAGCAAAACCTTAGCAGGACACTAATGAAATACATATATATTAATGCCCACCTATTTAAAAGTATAATGATACAAATACAAAACCCCCTACCTAAATTAATACATTTAAAGATTATATTAATTTCAAAAATGCCTCTTAAACAAAATATGAACTCCATTTAATTATACAACTCTGCAAAGCATCAGGAATTTCCTTTTAGTTACTTACTGGAATATCTGCACACATTCAATATTTATGCTGTCTTTCTCTCTATCCATTTTTAAACAGAATTAAAGGAGTAGCTAAAACTCTGCCAATAAAATGACAAGAAGGCTATTTTTAGTCTAGATGATGTAGACCAAGCATAAACAGCCCATGGCTATGCTACTATTGAGGATCAGATCTAAATACAAACACTAGCTTTCCTTCTTATTAATTCCTATTTTTAACAGCAACAAGAATTAAAAATTAGATACTGTTTTTTATCTCTTAATAAACACTCATCCCAGAATGAGAACCATTTCCCCTACACTACAGCAAAAAAGGAGCAGCTCATGGAACTCCTGCCACACTCCTGTGGTAGCAAAAGGTTTTGGAAGTGCATTTGAGGCAGCACAGGAAACCTGTAACCCGCCCAGAATTACAAAGCTCTATAGCAAAGGGTGAGAAGTGCTGATTAAGAGGTACATGGTGAAACCTCGGGGGCTTTAGATTGCAGACCTGAGCATGACTGTCTTAAATTAAACCACACATTACTAAGTCCCTGATAAATCAATGAGAGAAGAGACGCAACTGATGGATAACACCACGTAATAAAGTACCAGAAATAAAAGGCCGCTCAGTTAGTAACATATGGCTCCTCAAGTGGTCAAGGGATGTGTTTGTTCTACACAGCACAAGCTCTATACCGAGATGGGTACAAGCTGTGGCAACATCTACAAGCGGACTTTCCTCTGTCCGCACAGAGAGCGCGGCTTCACCACACCCCGCTTGGCTCCTGCTCTCAACCTGCAAGTGAGCATGACCAACCCTGACACTTGTGCCGGTAAATTAAAAATCCAAAGAGAACAAGGTCTTCCTTAGACCACACAAATGTTAGGCTGCACGTAGAAGCTCTTCAAAGGAAGGAATGTCAGTAAGGCTCAGAGCTTTTCCTCCTGTTGAATTACTTGTATGTTGGCTCACAAATAAAAGCAACCAAGGGCACATGTCCAAAACCTATCCTGGAGCAGTGTAAGCTTTGACTGAGAACAGTGGAATGCAGCTGCCATTGTTAAAGTTCTTCTGCCACTCACAGACCCCAGGAGTACCTGCAAACTGCACAGTTCTTTGCTCCTACAGCTGGAGAGCCTGGAGCCAACCCAGATGGGGCAGGTCACCATACAGCCACTCACCAAACCCGGGGAATGTTTTGCTTACAAATGCACCATTATGCAAACACCCAGTAGATGTTCTGGGTTTATCACAGAGACTTCAGAAATGCCCTCAAGACTAAGACACCATGGCCAAGTCCTCCAGCTCAAACATTCGCATGTGGGTCACACAATGCTTGTCTTTCTTCAGAACTAGTGAACATACAGCTCCTTAAAAAAGATTACTAAAGATCTTCAAACTTTAAATATTAAGCAATCAGGTTACTTTAAGAATAGCAAACACTATTTTGGATGCAAGGTGAAATGGATTTCTCCCACACATGCTCACATGCTCCTGCTTAAAAGTGATAAACTGTCTTTTATTTCTGTTTTCTTCTGTTACTTTCAAGCATAACTGAAGCAGACACAGTACTCAAAGGTTATTGGTTTAGTATGAGAAAAAAAAAGTATATCTGTTCAGCAACTGTTTTTTAAACAAGAATCTTAGGAACACTCGAGTGACATCTAAAGTAATTTTTGCTATAGTTTTGAAGCTGGACAAAAGCAGATGAAGAGCCCATAGACAGTATTTTTCTAAGCTAAAAATCACAGGTTTCTCAAACTTCAGATACCTTAAATGAGACATTTGAAGTGAACCATTTTCAGCAAGTGCTACCAGCAGTTTTATGAAAGTCAAGCAGTCTATGGTTGGTATAAGTTGGCACCCAATTTCACTTTATTTATGGACATGAATATGCAGCTTAAGTTATTGTGCACTATACAGTTATTGCTAACTTTCTTCAGAAGGAAGGAGTGAGGAAAGAGGGAGGTGAACTATTATTTGGCAATGTCACTCAAGTTCTTATTCTGAAGTTCTTATTAATATGGTGTTAATGTTAAGGTGGCCAGAAACACCCCTTCTACTGTAATAAATAATGTTTTTCTTCTTGGAGACAGTGTTACTTGATATTTCAAAAGGTATTGGTTTTCAACATACAATTAGAAACGTTAAAGCACATTATGCAGGATACAGAATCCTTTGAAAACCATACGAAATACAACTAAGAAGATTAAAAAGAAAAAAAACCAAAAAAAACCCCCAAACCCATGCAACTAAAACAACTATGAGAAAGAGAGCAATAAAGATGGCATAACTAAAATCTAAGTTCACTTATGCCTTGGGCACTGTAGTCCTCAGCCTTTTGCTTATGACAATCTATTTTTTGCATAATTCTCTTGGCCAGGAAAACAAAAATAAAACGTACTCTGAAATTTAGTTACAAATGATACCCCATAATGTGGCCAAAGCAAAAAGTACTATTAGCACAACAGTTACAGGACATTTTTTCTTCACCCACAGTACTTTGCAGTCTATGTATATTTTTTGCCTCTTGTCTCCTATTGGCACTTTCATTAAGACTTACAGACTAAGAAGACTAGTTTGCTCTCAATAAAAATAATTCTAGAAACCCAAGTTCCTGTATGTTAACTGTTTAGTAAAGGGTAATTTTTTTTGTTACATAGAAAAATAAATAGACCAGAAAAATAGTATGGAACAATTTTTGTACAGGTGAAAAACTCAAAGAAACCATAAATTTGTGGTTTCCTTATAGATGTATGCTCATCCAAAATCACTAATATTTTCAACACCTGGAAATGTTGACTCTCAATCTTGAATTTGCAAAGTCACAAGAAAACATTTGGAATTTGTTTGATGAAGCATGATACTAGTCACAGCATCGGTCTGTATCCCTACAAAAAGACACTTTGACCCTTTCCAAGTATTAAATGTGGCTATCTTACAGTTCCCTGCCTTAGAGAGTACTCTGAATCACTTTCTACCTAAAGATCAATAAACAAATCCTTAAGAAACAGTACTGAGACAACTGGATCCAGACGGATGTACATCTTCCCTGGGATGTAAAACCATCCTCCTCCCATTCTTGCCATCCCCAGCCCTGTCCTCCTACTTCAATGCATGCCAATAAGGTTCAGGTATGATGGAGACCTGTGGCTGAGAAAATGTGACTTCCTTTCAGCTTGAATTTTTATTTTCCTGCAATTACAGATCGATAGAAACTCAAGAGACCTGTTTTACTGTGTAACAGCTTGATTGAATTCATTATTCTTTGTAAGACGAGAACATTACACAACTATGAATGTCATATTTTTATTGAAACTTGTGATATTTTAAAGAGCATTTAATGGAGGTGGTACCACAAATACGGTGCTTAACACTTTTTGCTTCTTCAAGACTCACCATCAGTATCTTTCTAACTCATGCCCACAGACCTTGTCTAAAAAATAGTACTACTTCAGGGAAAAACGATAATCCTTGTAGATAGAGTTTTTTCATCTTTACCAACCAACGTTTTTATAAAAGACGTCCTTAACCTACATGTCTTCTAATAGTAAGAAAGTGGGGATGTGCCAACTGCTTTATTTGTCTGGCAAGTAGAAGATAAATTGACCCATTTATTTGCAGAGTGAACAGGCCAATCCATTTCATGCTGCAACACTGACCCTTAGCACAGATCCTGGGAATGAGCAGCCCATTACAGTATGTGCCAGTGACCTTTAATTGCATTAGTGACTTTGCTGCATGTTCTTCCACTGCGACAACACAATTATGGGATAAATATTTCTAAACCCCATAATTATTTTTTTAAAATAAGAACACATATGAGTTCTGTTTGCTAACAAGAAGCTGCAGATGCAGTGTATAACAAGTGTTTAAGTTTAAAAAAGCTGAATATAGGGCTCTCACACCATACTGTTAAACAACCCATAACCTGAAATCAATTGTGAAATAAATTTCAGCGCAATACAAACCTTCATGTGCAATCTAAAAGTTAACAAGATCTTCCTGTATTTGTCTTCAGACAAATAATTTAATAATTAAATTTACATTATTCAGGTGATATTTTAAAATCAAATTTTTCCACATGTTCACAAGTGTTCTGAAATTCCATATACTGTATAAAATTGACCACTTGATTTGAGTTCTACATATCATTAGCATTCAGAGGGGTTTTCATTCCAAAGAGGAGCACCGTAAGTATTGTTTCACCTCAAGTTATTATAATTTAAAAATATTCTCCCAAAACTTTATCTAAATTGTACTGTCACAATTTTAAACACGTATATTTATTCAAAATTGTTTGAAAGAATGTAATACATTTTTGACAGGCAGTCTTTTACAATATTGAAATCAAATCCTTGATTTCATCAAACCCTTCATATTCTGTGCCTTATTCCTGGAAGGCTCATGCCAAAATGATTTAGTTTGATTTTCTTTAACAATGGTAGGTTGGCTTGACAGCATCTGACAAAACAATTCAGTGAAGTACACCATACCAGGTAAAGAGAACCTGAACTGGCTACTAGATGAAATAATGCAAAATGGAGCTTGTTATTATGACAGTTAGTTTTGCAGTAGAATCTCATTTGCAGTATTACTAATTTTTTTTAGATTAATAAAATGCCATGGTATTAGACTTACTGTCTTTTGAACTATGCTTAAATAAGCCAAGGGTAATGTGTTTATTAATATCACAGGAAAATTGGAGAGTAAAAATCAATGCAAAAGTGGTTTGAATGGCATAAATTTCAGCTGAATTTTATTACAATGCTTTAGTTGCCTCTGCTAGAAAGTTTAGCTTTATATGCAGAGTTCTCTGCACTCGAGTTCCCGAGCTGCAGTGGAACATGCAGCACTAGAGTTTCCCAGGGATGATGCTACCTGCTCAGGGCATGCTGAGGAGAAAGAGGGTTTCCATGTAAGCCCCAAGGGGAGTAGTGTTCTCCAATACATGGAGGTGAGAGGTTCCAAAGATTTGATTACATTAGAAAATTAAAGAAATACACTTCCTGTAACACTTCAGAAAAGTTCTGCCTCTTCTTTGAACCAGGAATACCTGTGAGGTTTCATCCCTGCTCCAGGCACTGGGCAGCCAGGCAGTCACAAACGTGTTACCCACTGGTTTGGTAAAAGAAGGCTCCACGTTGAGTTTGTGAGGCCCTAATAGAGGGTCAAATCTTGTAATGGCACTAAGTGCACAATCTTTAAATACAGAGTTGTTATTATCTATATACCAAGGTAAACAGATCAGTATTACAATGTGTATCATGTATTACCTTTGGTGTAATTTCCTTATTTTACTCAATGGTTACTATAGAACCATCACTTTACCTACATTTCTAACAAACCAGTGCTTTGCCTTTTGTCAGTTCTCAGGCTCACTGGTTCTTTTGATTAACACTTTGGCCAAAAGCAGTTCATTAATTCAAATGTGTTTATTTACAAAATTACTCAGCTTTAGAAACATCGGTGGAATACAATCAAGATTAAGGCGAGCCATTACTGAAGATTGCTGCAAATTTTCTTGGAAGAAGCAAAAAGAAGTGATACTATTAGAGGCACAGCAGACACTTTCTCATTCTCATAGACACATCATTCTCACTGATACAGAGGTTGGTATAGCACATGTGTGTATTTTAAAGATCTAGTGATCCCGCATATACTGCTGACAGGATTGACTTGTTCCTCCAGAAGAAACAGCCTGAACCATTATGTCTGTACCTGTTCCTGATGTGTTTGATGAATAATTAACTACAAAGTCCTTCACAGTTCTGGTAGACAGTGACATTGCCATCTCCTAAGTCCCTTAGTACCAAACCTGTGCTATGTGAATACCACACTGAAGAACTGCAGACATCAGTTTTGGTAAATAAACTATAGCGGTGGCCAATTGCACCTCCCCTTTGCAAGTAAGTTTACCACAGTGTAGTCTATAAAATAAGCAATGAAAAGAGATAGACTGTACAAAAAAAGGCAAAAAAAAAAAAAAGGTAATAATACAGAGATTTCAGATAGAAGCTACCTAAGATATATTTCCTGTTCTGAATTGATGAGATCACCATCTTCAAGAGTTTTAAGTCTCCTTCCAAATACTAGTGTTGGACACATAATAGACTTGAGCATCTGGAGTTGCAATTATTTCTTATTTTGGCAATCATTAATATTCTTACAGTCCTTCACTGCTAGATGATGACAGGATATAATTTTAATGGCTTTGGAATTATATGTTTATTTTTAATTCTATACAGACTCCATTGCTGTTTTTGTGATTATGTTTCATGCCAAAGACATAACCTTTTACTCTAGCAATTGCCATAGGGAAAAATGCACTGTAGAGTGCTCCAGAGTACCATACTGTATCTGCCTGGCACTGAGAAACCAGACACTTGCCTGCCACAAGACTCCTCTAATCTGAACTTTCTTCTCCTGTTAGGAAACACCTCTCAGAAAAGAAACTCCTGAAACTCTGAAAACATAACTTGTTTTTGCTGCGTGGCAATTCTTTATATTGTATATGACACTTGGCTTCAAACTGAGTTGGCTTTTAAAAAGAGTTTTATTCTGGGTAGCACAGATGTTACATAGCCATTAGAAAGAAAATATTGTCTGGCTCTTCCTTGTGTATTGATGAAAGAATATATTTTCACAGCTATTTATTAGACAAACTGTAATATAAGAATTTGTAGGAAAAAGCTTATTCTCTATACTATTAACAATTGACTGCTACCTGAAGACAAAAATTAAGCAAAACTAGGGAATTAAAAAAACCAACCTCATAAACTTTCTTATTTTCAAGCATTTATCTGGATTTATCAAGAGTTTTAGCTTCAAATAGATAATTTCAGAGGTTGGGGTTGTCCAGACAATAACAAAGGGAGTTAATCAAATATGAATCTTCTCCAACTGTCTTGTCAAACCAGGTAATGATGTCCTGCCAGCCAAACTCAGAGGGAACATGTGAAACAAATACAAAAGTAAACAGGCCTTAAGCTGCCCAAGGGAAAGTCAGCAAGATGGCAATTTCAATCATTTGGAATAATACTAAAGCTGCCTTAGGCTTTTCTCAGAATGGAAACATGTCACTGTTACTGCAATATTTGAACAAATCAGACTGCAAAAGAAAGGAACACTTATGTAATCGCAGCTGTGGAACAGTGCTTTACTCGATGGTGAGGGGGAAAATAATTAAGGGAAAATGCCCTTTTTGAGAGTAATTGTAAATTTACCCTAATAAGAAAGATAAACAATGTTCCCTTAGAAATTTGGAAGAGAGCAGACCCCACAGATTCCTTTAGTTTTGACACAGGAGGCTTTGAAACAACAAAGTTCTATCAAATAAAACCATGAACATAACATTCCAAAAAAATTTAGCAAATGATGACAAAAGTTACAGAGCTACAAAGAAAGCAAAACGTACTTGGAGAACAATTCTGCTGAAAAGTTTCATTACGATGAATGTGTTGTCATATCATTTAACTGAGAAATCAAAAAATATTTCAAATATTTGGGGAACTTACCTAATCAGTAAACTTTCAGTATGTGTCTAGTCATGTAGCCATCTTTTAGTCAATCATCAGAAAATCAAAGGCAAATTGGCATGACTCAACCCAAACTTTAATACCGCATGATTGTGTCGTGTAAGCTTGTTTTGTGCGAGGGCTGCTGTGGTTTTAGCAGAGAGATTAACGACCGGACCTAAGCTGGCCTCCAAACCTTGCCCTGCTGATGCCTCAAGCCCTTTGAAGTCTGACCATCATACCTGGCAAAACAACAGTGGGAACTAGGCTGGTGTCAGATCTAATCAAGTTTCCTGCCTCAGCATAGCTAACTATGGGGTACACTAATTGGCCCAATTGCGGATTATACCTTTTGCTACAGATTCAAGACAATAATTTAGTCAAATGATGGTTTTTATCTCCTTCTAATTAAGATTCCAAAGTGGGAAGAAATAGGATTAGACAGGCTAACTTCAAAATTGTGTCCTTTAAAGTGGTATGCACATAAGATAGATCTCTGATAATATTGCATATAATAGTATATTGCTAGTAGCTAATGTGTGAAGATCTGAGAAAACTTGAGATAGCCACTGCACCTTTCAGGATAACCATGCAAGCTTTCCTGGAATGGTTCTGCATCACAATTTGTAAATGGAAAATGAACACTCATTCATTAAAAAAAGTGTGATCCTGAATTTAAAAAAAAAATTCCCCTGTAGAAAACATTTCAGTCAATCTTATTTTGATGATGACCATACCAGAAAAACTGAAACAGTTAAATGATTCTGCAGACTATAAAGAGGTGGTGTCCCTCCCCCAGAACTGCAATCTAATAAAATGGATTTGACATTTAAAGTTTTTCACCTATGAGGGCCAAACTATAAAGAATTATTTAACTGGTGAGCAATCCAGAGATGGGAAAATCCATGTCCCATGCTCTTATTTTAAACTGAAAAAAGGGAAGAGTCTAGTGATGAAAACCCTTTTTGATGAAATTCTGCCATTAATTACAGGTTGTGTATTTCTAACTTTTTTAATGTAATTTGATTTTAAAGTGGCATTGCAAGTAGAGATCAGTATTTCCACCCTGAATTGTGTACATAATCAAGCAGAATCTTTCCGAAAGCTGTAACGTCTTCAATGCACCTTTCCATTTCACATATAAGCTGCACACTAAAGAAGTCACAAATTTAGTTGTACTTTGTGTAAAGCACACGTGTGATGCAAACTGTTGGCCTGCTTTGTGTTTTTACCCCCAGAACCAAAACCGACTGCTGATGCATCACATTCCACCTTCAGAAAGCCATTTGAGAAGACTGTATTCACATCATTTCTTAATTCAGTTGTCCCTTGCTCCCACTTTCTTATTGACCTTATTGCTACAGCTAGCCTAGCTGCAGTCTGCTTTGCCTAACAGTATAAGGAAGAAAAACATATGTACTATAGATTAGTGAAACGTGTACAGGAAGATCACAGTAGGACAGTGATCTAACATGTTCAAAAAGGGCTAGTTTGTGTCAGTTCAGCTTACAGAAAACATATCTCTAACAAAAGCTGAAGTTATTCAAAAGGCGCTGCAGCTGAGCAATGAAGGGAGAAATTACACGAGTGCGTCATCTACGCATGTCTAGGGCAACAGGTTGTTTCAAGAGCTCCACTACACTCCTGTTTCCAATGCTTCATGGCTAATTCATTTCTTTTTACAGAGCCTCCTGCTAAGGGTTTTTTCCTTTCCAAATTATATTCCAAATTAGAATCTCAAATTCACCTGAGAGAAAAAAAAAATATTCTGAATCAGGATTCGTGGTGATGAAAAATCCCCAGATATTCTAATTCATAGCTGTAACAAATGAGAATTTACTATGCTGTGAAATGAGGGTGCACGCTTCTCTGCACTTCTGAAAACAGTAAGGACATTTGTATTTTAAAACCAAACACAGACTATTAAGGGTTTTGTTCCTACTGTACCGCTCAAAAGCAGCTGTTAAAACGCTTTAATACCTCACAAAGCCTGGTTTCACTAACTGCATTCTCTGGAAAGTGACAAACATTAGAAAGGAATTGTCTTGGGGAAAAAAGCCCTCCTTCATGTATTTGCCTTTAAGTGGCTTCTGAAGAGGATACCTCCAGTTGAGAAACTTCTAGCACTCATGCAGAGATGACCTGCGTGAAGAACTGGCTGCCTGATTAACTATTAACTACTCTCAATAGGATTAGATAATTAAAGACATTGATGACCATTAATTAGGAGGAGGGCACCTTAATTTGTCACTTGATAGGGCCCTTTCAATGATTTATAGGTTAGGGCTACTTGCAATTGTGAAGGGGAGGGGGCAGTGAAGAGAGAGAACCCTTAAGTTACCTTATCAAGTGGCCAGCTAAAAAGGGCAGAGGGTCAAATAAGGGCCAAAGTGGTCACTTAAGGGTGAAGTCCCAAACACCAAAGCAGTGCCAAGCCACATTGACCAGCATTTGGTGATGGAGTAAAAAATATGCTAATTTATTGGTGGCAATTCTCTCTTTTTATGGTTTCAAGCAGTTAAGACAAGTGGCCTGCTTAAGAGCTTTTCATTTGAAAAGAGATTAAACAAAATGGTTTGTCAGGGATGCTTGGCTGTTTTATGTCTTTGTTAAAAAAAAAAAAATAAAAAATTGCCCAGACTGTACCAATGGCTATCACACCACCCCAAAAGCCATCTTCCATCTCTAAGCATTACTTGGTTAATAAATACATCAGCTCTAATTGCTTAATAGTGCTATGTTCATTTGCTCTTTAGCAAGATTAAACTGAAATACATCTTTTGTATTATTGCCATCTATCAGGACTGTCTGCATAAAGGTCACAGAAAAAAGTTTAAATTTAGTAGGAAATTTACTTAAGGACATTAGTGTAAATGATACTGTGTTTAAAATGACATAAAAGAGCGAAAGGTGATTTCAGTAATGCAAAGAAAATGGTTTCTGAATACTGATAAGGACACTTATCCCTCATACCACACACAATTTTAGGCAACGTTATACATTAAAATCCTTCTACTGGGGTAATAACATGTAGCTACTTTCCCACCCACTAACACAAGTAAGAGCAAGTCATTAACATTTAATTAAATATGCTCCTGACATCCTTAGAAACATGTCATGCTTTGTTATTGAAGGTTGTGGCCTACTTTCTATGTACATTTTAAACCAAAATAAACTATTTATAACAGGCCAATTTAGTGCAGCAAATGAGACATTTTTAATTAGAAGGCATATTACAGTATTTTATAAACCCGTTCTGAACAGCAAAAGCAGAATGAAATGAATTTACGACATCTGATGCATATTTTATGTATCTCACAAAATGAAACATAAGAGATGGGATTAGCTCCACCTTTTGGGTTCTAAATAGTGAAACGTTTCTCTTACCTCAATGGTGAACAGCTTCCTTTTTAACCTAAAAGCAAGGTCCTTCGTGTCTGACACATCACAGATCAAGCTATTAAGCCGAGGAATCTGATGTACATGAACCAAACCTTGTGGAAAGACAGAGTAAAGGAGGGGAGGGGGGAGAAAAAAAAAAAGAAATTACGAAAACTCTGTCATCCAGATGCATAAATTAGAGTCTTACAGCAGAATTCTGTATATTTACACGCACTCATCCTCCCCTTTTTAAGCTGGAGCTTACTACCAGGAGCAATGAAGCAAACGGCGCGATTATACTCAAGTAATCAAGCAGAATAAGATAAACAGAAATCCTTGTGCGAGGAAAACTAATTGCACTTTGGTACAGAAGTACAGATGTAAAGAGCCATCTTAATACTTGTCAAAACTACAGCCGGTTTGTGTGTGATTTTCTCTTGTATTTACAGTAAGCAAATATGGCTATCACCTTGCATGCTGCCCACGGCACCACTGAGTGATCTTTATTTTATTAAATGCACCAGTAAGCAGCCAGCAAAACAAGGCTTATGGGTTACTGATAACCACTGAAGCTCTAATGAGAACGACTTCCTTTGGTGCCCTGAAAATGGCCAGGAAAAAGTTTCTGCAAAACCCCGATTTGGACCACGCTTTTTAATAAATTTTAACCCCTGTGCCATTCTAGGAGAAATATGTTTTCTTCCTGCAGAAGTCTTCTACAGCAGTTCAGATGTTTTTAACAGTACTAGGTGCACTGCAAGCTCTGCATTCTGTCAGCTGCAACTCAAGCTGATTTTTTCTGACAAGGACGCTGGATGGTTTTTGTGCAGCCCTAATATAGTCTCTGAACAACCTAAGGGCAATTTTCTACATCTGAAAACCAGGAAAATTCTACAGGGCTTCTCAATTACTGGCCTATATTTGGTATTCATAAAGCCAGTGTCTAAATTGAAATAGTGAACATTTAAAAAGGGTATCTTACTTGAAAAGGGCAGCTGGGGGAAAATCCCCAAACGTTAAAGCACTTATTTCAAATACGGCAAGTATTTTTTCAGACATTGATTTTTTTTTTTTAAAAGGGTGTTTCCTTAAATTGAAATACGTTAAAAAGCATGATTTTATGGGCACTAATTACAAAAATGCTTAATAACATTAGCAAAGCATTTTTATGGTTTGAAAGCTTCTATCCCTGCCTTCAGTCCAGTGACTCAGAAGAATTACTTGTCAGACTTTTGAGTAGAAATCTAATTATTATATATAGGGAGAGCAGCTATAACACAGGGTTGCTTATATACAAGATTCTAGAAATTTTATTTAAGGATCATCTATATAATTCTTTTGTTATTTTACTGGCTTTTCAAACATTTGAATTTGCAGGCAGCTTAATAAAATTACTACTGCACAATTCATTAAATAATGCAGTAATGTAATCAAACTCCTGAGTCATGTCAAAATTTTGCATCATTTGCAGTAAATAAATGACCTTAAAATATATTCTCAAGCAAAAAGAATCCACGTAGTTAAAACTGTTAGAAATATCTCTGAATTTAAGGCTGTCAAATTAAGGTTGTATGAACATGAGAATCCTTATACATTGGCACATAATTTTTATTAAATAGTACCAAAAATGATTTAGCATACAACTTTATAGGAAACCAGGAAATAACTGCTAAAACACACATTGTCTTAAAGGATCTCTTCAGCACTGAGAACAGGAGTATCAAATTGACAGAATTATGTTAGCATAAACAAAGGTTGTATCACGATTATACAGTTGGAAAAATAATTAGGCAAATTATTCCAGCTTTTGTTCACAGTTTCTTTTTCATTCACCTTTTTCCAGATAATGAAATGTGCACTGTTTTCACAGCCAGAAAGATTTTTCTCTGATTTACTAATTACAGCCTGCATGCACACAGTGCTGTCTCAACACCACATTTGCTTCTTCTCCTATATATTCTGTATATCCTGCCATGAAAACACTACCTGACTCTCACATGTTTACAGCAGCTCTCAGATAAGCAGTTTACTTTCAGCTAAAGGTTTCCATGGAACTACAGTAGTATCACAATAATAATAGCTGTAATTTATGCACACTCAGAGCACTGCTCTGGATTAGCTAAAACTGTGATTCACTGCTTTGGCTATGCATAACTTCTAAAATAATCTTTTAAAATTTAAACAGTTCTGCTGCAACAGCTAACAGGAATCTTTGGGAAACAGAGTGCAAGGTTAAACACCGTTATGTATTTCGAAGATAAAATACTCGAAACATTATTTTTTTCTAAAATGAGTTTAATATTTTACATGCCACACATCTCCACATGCAATTCTTTGCATGCATAAGTGCTGTAACTTACAGGCTGAAAAACCAGAACATTATTTTTAGACATAGTTTATACAGCCCACAATTTAGCAGTTTATTCTCCTTAGTATAATATATGTTTTTCCGTGTTCTCTATTTAAAACTTGGCAGACCAAAAGTATTGATTTCATGACAAGTTCAGCTCGCTGGTCAGATGATTGCCAAGCCTCCTCTGCATGTGAATTCCCCAAAGCCTGCCTGTTGAGATGTACATCTGATTGAGCCATGCCTCAGTAATACGCCTTGACAACATGCAAGGAGTTGCCATGTTTCCTTTGCAGCCTTAATGCACTTTACTGAAAATTTTCCTAACTCAAGACTGGTTAGGCAAGGAGAAACATTTAAGAGGAATATTCTAAAATGAAGTCAAATGCTACTTTATAGCAGACACCCAATTGGAGGGTAAGCCTCTAAGTGCCCTGGAAACACTCAGGGCAGACTTTTTGCATTGCTAAAGATGGAACTTACCGTGGTAATCCTTGTACAATGGATTGGTTTCTCTCTCAGAGCCAATAAATGATTCAAGACCGACTACCGTATCTGACAAGTTTGTTACACGTTCCATAATTGCTTTATTCTGTAAGACATGGAAACAAAATACACACCCTATGTGATGAAAAAGGTAATTAATGTTCATAGAGTAAGCCTCAGTCTTCTCCATGACAAACTGTGGGGAAAAAATAGGTCATCAATACTTAGAAATTACATTAGAGGGCCTTTTTCTTAAAAAAAAATTAAAAGTTGAAATTTCTGTTTAAAGAAAACATACCTTTGACAAGGAGAAACCATAAAAGGGCTGACCTAGCACTACATTTGTATTTTCCTAAACCCTCATAAGAGAAGCATTTGCTCACATTAATGATATTTATAAGCAATGTGTTAAGCTTATCTCTCATTGACTTCCACTATGAGTCAGATGCCTGGTTTTTGTTTGTTTTCTGAAAACTTTGCTTTTTAATACACTTAGGCGTATCATCTCTAATACTTTGAGCAAGCACAACCCACATAATTATTCCTTTTGGTCATCAGTCGAACAACAAGGAAAACTCAAGCAATTTCTCCGGCATTTTCCTTTCTAAAAGTTCCTCTTAAAACAAGCATCTAAATCTTCAAGGAGCACTACCATTCCTTGATATATTTGTGATTTATAAGTGATGCCTTACTTCTTGTGCAACAATGTACTGTCATGTGCCTTAAATAAGCTGTTTTCTGCAGAGTTTTCGTTCCTTAATTTTATATAGCAGAAAGTGACATTCAAAGGTCACAACAGAGATCTTCAGAGGTAAGTCAGAAGAAATGTTCTTAAATGCTTTGATGATGTCAGTATTTAATGAGATAAAAAAAAAGAAGAAAACAAATCTCTGCTAAAAAGCAAAATATTTCTTTAAGACAAGAAGTAGTTCTCTTAAAGCTGCCTGGACAGCTGCTATACTCTTGTTCTTGGTGGTTGTAGGTGTTACACTCATCATACCTTCAGGAGTATCAAGAATAATCACCTCAAAATAACCCATTCCAAGTATGGGGAGTCAGCTCTCTACCTCCAAGATACAGTTTTTTTTTTTTTTTTTCCTTTTTTTTTTTTTTTTAATTTTAAAGTATTTTGTACATTTTACACTCCTTTCATAAACTGTAGAACTTGACACTTTTTCTGAAAGGTCAATGTAAATACCAGTAAACTATTTGATAACAATGATTTGTCAGTCAGGAGCAGAGAGAAAACACCCCCAGATACGTGAGAAGTCTATGCATTGCTGATATTCAGGTTTATTAAAATGGTGATCAATACACCAACTGCTTTCCTGAACTCACATTTCAATATCCGTGTATCTTCTAGCCACAGTGAAGCTTCCAAAGCAGACGAGAAAGGTGAAAATTTCCTGCTCCCATCAAAGAACAAAGTGAATTCAGTTCTCTGGCCACTCCATGAAGTTGTGGCCTGTCCTGCACAGACCAATCTGCTCAGGTTACCAGCCCTAATTCCACGGATCCCATGGCACCTTTACCCCCCTCCCTTCCCCACGTTATGGGCCAGATGGCACCAAATCCTGGGGAGTGGTCTCTCTTCAAAGCTGCTACTTGTGCACAGGCCAAAATCATCTATCCCTGTGGAATCAGGGAACTTGCATTTTACCTCCAAAATCTAATCATAAATAAGGATAAAGCAGAGTTATACCACAGAGTTTCCTTCCTGAGGAATAACATAAGTGATCTGAGGGAAAAGAACACTGTCCACACATCAATTCCCACACTTTGGTACTATAACTGCCCCTGAAATATTAAAGCTGACTTGCAAATTATTTCCTCTTCTAGGAAGAGAGAGACAATATATAGTATTTTAATGGAAACTTTTGGTCACATTATTCTACAGAGGCAATCACATAAAGATACTATAAATATAAATCTGAAGTAATCAGTGACCTCTGTAAATCCACAGACCAGAACCATATTTTGCTAGTTCTTCAGCAGGTTGCTGGATGTTATCTGTATAAGCAAGAAAGGCAAAACTGTTATAAAATAAACACTGACGGTTTCTGGAAACCAAGCTGAACTCCTGATAAAGCAAAAATATTCCATCATTTGAAAAAAACACATTTGCCGTACATTAGTGTTTTGCTCTACATTATTGTTTTTGCTTGCTGGTTTTGATAACAATGGGTAACAAAAATTGTGGATAGAAAGATGTTCAACAATCAAGCAAAGTATCCTCCTCAATGAGAGTGCTGCAAATCATAAGAATACCATCTTTTCTATTTGGTTTTAATTCTAGAAAGATTGAAGTGAGGGACAGCAGCTCAATATTTGCCTGACAGTATGTTAGTTTCAGCTCTTACTCAGAAAGGGTCTGCTTTCTCAAATTGTCCTCTCTTTGCCCATGTTAGTTTTGTTTTTAAAGTGTGTCAAAATATTCCCCTGGCTTAATGCAGTGTATCTTGGGAAATATTTTGCACAGTGAATCTCCACACCAAAGAGACATTTGCTTATGTGGCATTGTTGCCATAGATCTGTATCTATCATGTATTTTCTAGTTTGCAGCGTTCAGCACATTAATGTCCAATCAAAGCTGACGTCAGCACACAGATAGTTGTGATGTATGGCATACTGACATAAACACACAAATCATGTTGCCCCATCTGGGCTTGAAAATTTAACAGAGCTCCAGATCTTCCTCCAGCCCCATACAAATCTACCTCCTGCTTCTGGCATAAACTTGGCAGCTCTGGAAGCGAGCCAGGACATGGTTAGGAGGGAAGCCAGGAATGGTGAGATTCAGGGAAAGAGTTTGTTGGCAGCTAGAAGAGGTATTGTTTTAAATTACACTAAAAATGAGAAAAAAACCCACCCCATCCCAGTCTTGGAAAGTTTTCAGTCTTGCTAGATGTGCTGCAGTTTTTCTAAATTAGTTAGTTCAGCCAAAATATAATTATTCTAACAACATGGTAGCAACCCTGTTGTGCAGGCAGGGCTGGGCAACCATTCTATATCTTACTTTGTACTACTGTTTTAGACAGACATTTTCTTTTAAATGCAAACTTCCAATATTTGGGCTCAACCAAAGTGTACTTTCAAAACTTGACAAGAAAATGATATGGATATGCACATGGGAACTATACACACATTTAACCAGCTTTTGGGAAGGGCAATTATGGAAAAAAATAGCTTTGTCCTACTAATTCATTTTCAAAATGTACATAGCTTTGAGTATGTTTAAAAATACTTATTTACAAATAAAGCAGTTCAAAATGTATCATCATCTTCTGTGTCTGAGTATAAAGCACAGTGTTCGACCAACACAAAACCACTGAAAGTCTGTATGCTCAAACTTACATACTGAAATTAATATTGTGTGTTTCTACTGGATTGAGTTCTTAATGCACCACAATTTTATCATTACTACTATTAATCAAGTCAATCTTGGTTCATCTGGATTCCGTATTAGGAAAAAAATTTGTCTTTTCTACTCTGCTCTAATTTCCAGTTCTCCTCTGATTTCCTGTCAAAATTTTTCAAACACCCAAAGACACATCCTCTTGTTCTGTCAGTTTCTACAGAAATTCAAAACCACACAAAATGTGGGTAATAAAAATATTTAAATCCTCAGTCTTTGCATTACATAAGTAAAGGTCAAAAAATGGAAATTTTTCTTAGAACAGCCTCAACTTTCCTAAATAGCACCTTGAAACAATCTCAAAATTTGAAAGGAAAATAAGAGACTCATGTTAAAGATCTGCAATAAGATCCAATGAGCATACATAATTACAAAAAAATGTTTTAATGATAAATAATACTAGCATATATATTAAGCTCTTGAATAACATGGGTTTTTTACATGTATTTGCATTTGTATTCTGATCAATATATTAGCATAATTTTAATACTGAGTTGAATAGTGTATTGAAAATAAGGTCGTTTATGACCACATGTCCTTTCAGAGACATTAGGCACAGTATTTAAGGATGAATTCAGACACTTCTCCCAGAATTGTATTTGGAGGTAACAATTTGTGTTGTTACCCACAGGTGAATCCAGAAATCCTGACACTTTATTTGAAAGTCTCGGTAAGAAACAGCGAACAAGTTCTAAGTAATAGGAATGTTATGAACTTAAAAGTAAATTTCCATGTGTGAATTTTCAAGAAAAGCTCAAAAATTGTTTCTATTTTTTTAAAAGTCTGCTACATTCTGCTGAAGTAAGCTTAGTGGCATCGTACAGACAGCAGCAGTGGCCTGCAATGAAGCAATGGTTGGACATTTGATAGATGAAATAATTCTTGCCATTTTTTGAGAGAATAACACACAACAGTGTGGTAATGACTTCAAAATTTACAAATATTTACCACTCGTCATTACTACTTAATCTTCCAAGGATTTTACATTGAAAAGATAAATTATTAAGAAACACAGCTTAAATATTTATCACCATTTGTTAATAATTACTGCTCAGAAAATCCCTGAATTACCCACACATTTATTTTGGTAAAAGAAGTTCGGTACTAGGCCCTTGTACTAGTTTTATAGAAAGATACAGTTTGTGCACTTTTTGATATTTCACAAGCCTCTAAAATAAAAGATTAATAACTGCTCTGACAAAAAGTGTTAATAAAGACTTTAAACTATAAAATTCTATACATCTAACTGCAAGCTCATTAGACTGTTTACAGTGTTTGAACACAGCAAATCTACTAAATGAACATTAAATTTTGGCTCTAAAATGAATGTACACACAGATCACTGGAATATAAGACGACCAACAGTTCATTAACAAGTTCTGGTGTGCAGAAGTCTCTATCAAGATCACAAAGGAACTGAACATAAAGTGTGATGTCTTTGCTGGAAAACAGATATCCTGGAAACATACTTAGAGGATTTTCTACAAATTACAATGCCTTCAGTGATGAGAAATCCACATTTAAGGATTCTGACTAATGTGGCATTTTTTTTTACCTTTGAAGAACCTTACTGACTACAACAGAACTCAGGTACCAGCATCTGCTTTATAGCTGAAACCACAGCAGCATTGATTTTGGTGGACTGCATGTAAATGTATTACATTGGCTAATTTCAATATTAAATAGTATCTTTGAATAATTTTATACAAGTTACAGAAGCAAAGACAGGACATGTAACGAAGACATGATCAGGCAATCAGATGTGATGCACTCGTAAAAAAGGGAAGAGAGTAACAAAGCATCTGTTGGTCAATATGTTACATAACATATTGATTCCAGATCATGGTTGTTCTCTTCAAGTTGCTTTTAATAACATTTGTCCTGATAGTTGTCTAGTGGAGCTCTGCTATGTTTTTGCATATTATCATATAAAATATCAGATGAAGATGGATGACATCTTCGTAATCTTTATTAATCTTCATAATCTTCACTAATCTTCATAAATTTTCAGGAAGAATAATCAGCCAGGAAATAAAAATGGAAAAATAAAATCTTTGGATCTTCAGTGAAATGGACTTGTGTGTTACTTGAGCTATGGAAACCTCTAAGGCCAGCAAACTGTGGCACCTTCAAAAATAAAATGTGTGCGTATTTTGCCATTGAAGGGAAGACCTAAAGGCCAACAGCAAACAGAGAGGTGGCTTAACAGAGACAAATTAAGCAAAGTCAGTATGACTTGCTGCTGCAGTCTAAAAAAAATGAACAAAGTCAAGGAGTTTAAATCAAACCTTCCATCTGTTGATCTCCAAACGTTTCACAAAAGACAGGCAAGTGCTGCATTCCTCACTCGCAAGTCAGTCACAGGCACAAAGGTGTCATGTGAGTTGCCCAAAGCCAAAAGCCAGTCAAGAGTGAGCTGGGATCCCAACTGAGCCTTTTGTTGTAGCCCCGTCTACCCCGCTCTGTTTGAGGCTTGGTTCAGGAGGCTGCACCTATGGCTTTGGGGTACCAGGAAAATATTTGGTGGTATCACGAAGGTACTGTGGGAGTCGAAGCCCAGAAAGCTGGGAGCTGAAAATCCTGTTATTATCTGGCTGGAAGAGGTGACAGATGTACAGCGTGTTGAAGGGTGACACTTTCTGAGCTGAATCCCTGCTCAGGGCTTTTCTGTTTCCTTAGCATTCAGCAGCCGAAAGCACAGGCTGCAGGTGATGGGTCTGGGGCTCTTGCATGAGTCCTGCTGCACTAAGTAAAGGAAATAAATCCCTTCTCCAGTGAAGGGTGAATGTCTGGGAAGGAATCAGTACAAGATCTCAGCTGAGATGAGCCCAGCACCTCCCCTGAACACTGTCTGAGTCCTACTGATGAGGCTGTGTCACTGTTATAAAAGCACATATATGGACATCTGTACCTTATCACTTATCTTAAATTGTTACAGAAAAGAACTGACCATTTGAACAGATTTCTCTAGAAAATTAAACACTTAAAACATGCTACAAGTCGGTCATAGTGTAGCATAAAACAGAGATGTCGTCTGAAAGACAGTGATATTACAAAACAGCCATAACAAAACTGCTGAAACTACCAATTTGAGACCAACTGGCTTAACTAAAATCTCATGACTCCATTGGGAACTAGTCATAATAAGAAAAAGGTTCAGGAGTTCCTTTTGTTGCCATTCTTCCTGAAAAAAAAATGTTTGCAGGTTGCTTTCCAGTTCAGAAGGGCAAACTCTTGCTGCAACTTTAATTCTTTAAACAGTGAATGGCATTTTATTCACAGATGACCAGAAAGAACCGGCAGTATTATTTCAATTAGTAGTACACAAGTATCAAAAGGAACATCTAACTCATGTTGGCAATCAAGAGGCAAGACTATGAAATATAAAATCATTTAAGAAACTAATCCCTTATCCAGTATAAAATTATAGGCTGTCATCATCAGGAGCAGGCTGGCAGAGCTGGGTCCAGATGGGAAACTGGCTGGGCAATAAGAAGAGGTAGGGTGGAAATGATGGGTAGGCTGGAAACGATGGGAACCTGAGGAAAGACATGACTGCTCCCTCTGCTGGCAAGGTCCTCACCTGCTTTAATTTTTAACTAATGAGTAGGCATTTCTTTAATTATTTAGGATCTAGCTGATAAATAATGCAGAATGTTCCTTCCTCAGTCTGTTGCTGTGTGTTTGCACATTTTTGAACTTATGGTGCCCTATTTCACTAGAATAATTTGCCACAGAATTAAGGCTCAGATGGAGATCTAATGGTAGTTACTGGCTTTATGTTTTAACTGTTCATAAAATGAAAAGCAAGATTATACTATTTCACCTTCAAAATATTATATTGTACATTGTATACTCATTTCATATTTAACGTATGCATTTCATAATATTAAGACAAATGGGTCATAATTTCTTACTATAACAAGAACCCCTTTATGTAGCAGTAAGATGCTATAAAATTAAACGTTCTGCAGCACAACCATACTAAATGACACATCATACCAAAAAAAGTATCATTCTTCCCTAAGTAAAATTCACTACTAATGAATTCAGCAATAATGTTTGTATTAAAACTTAATTAAAAGATGAAGATAAGCCATTCATTACTTGATTCATGCTCTAAATTAATAGCTGCTGTAAGAACATTTAGAAAAAATCTGTTCTAAGATTTTGGCCTACAACCAGAAGCTCCCAGAACAGGAGGGATCAGCTTTTTTTGCCCACTGTTCTCATCTGAATCCTGGCTGAAAAGCTACTCCAGCTCCCAGCTTTCCAGAAGGCTCCATCCCAGGAATCCTCGCCTGCCATTTGGTTTGCTGATTTTAATCTCACAGGACTTTCTTACAGTGGCTCCACTATGCTGAACTGGCACTTGCTCCTAGAAGTGAGTTATTATTAAACTTGTAGGTCAATTGTGGCACTAACAACTCTTTGGAAGCTTTCAGCCACGGTGTACAATTTGCTGGTCTAATTAAATATTAATTCTAAGTGTTACATTCTGTGGCTAAGAGCTTTTATTTTCCATCATCAGTCTGGAAGAGAAAGAGGTTACAAGGCTAATTTAATTTTTTTTGCCTTTTTTTTTCCTTTTTCTTTTTTGCCCCCCTAGCATTAAAGCTTAACTACACAGGCACAAAAACATCATTAAAGATGCAGCAGTCCTTTTTATTATGATTATATTGTAATTAATAGAAAAGTTCTAAACAAAAGGAGGTAAAATTGGATTCTGAAATTTCAGGGGTTTTAAACAACACCAAAAGTTCACAAAAAAATGTTCCTAAATGCATAGTGCACAGAAACTCAGTATTTGGTGCTGTGAAAATCATACATAAGAATTGAAATATAAAATAATTTTACACAAAACTATGGTTCTTTGTCCTGAAATACAACAGATAAACCCTATATTCAATGCTAGATTCACAGGGCTTTCCCCCCCCCTCCAAGAACCTGTACTTAAGCAAGAAAGAAATAGTACTGCTTCAGAAAAACAGTACTTCCATTTTCTAAAGGAATTACTTGCTGAAAGCAGATAACTACTGTGTCCTGTATTATTTAAAGTCAATCTTTTAATCTTTACTTATCAGTGTCCAAATGGGCTCAATACATGAGCCTCTTCCCTTCTGCTTCCATAACAGTTGTGTCCATGTCTGGACACTGGGCATTATATTAACTACTTAGTCCGGTAGCCAAAAGATTCCATATGCTTGAACAGATGACTATCTCCATACTGTGATGGGATATTTAACTGTTTAGGTCTAATACTGTAGTGCAAAGATTTAGTTCTAAATCTTACCTATTTTTTTTAAAGTTTTCATGAGCGTACGTTCAGCTTCTAAACATAAAATGTAAAATAAAATTGCAAATTTGCATATGCTCATGCTCTTCTAAAGTTTAACATCTGCATTTTGGAAAAGTGACTTTGTTTTTGATTAAAGAGGGTGTGTTGATGAGATGGTGATAAGGATGTGTATACACTGTATATTAAAAAAATTTATTAAAATGAGAAGGCTGCTTTAGGCATGTGCCTTTAACATACAGTGTGACTATTCTTATAACACAGTTAATTCAGTTAAAAGACAATGAACACACAGGTAGAAAAACATGCTTCTGATGTATATTTTGTTTTTGAAATCGGTACGTGTTACCAAATCAGAAGTGGCAGTGCCAGAACACAGCCTGTTGGCAACCAAAACCTTATTTTAGGAAACAAAAAATACTCATATTTCTTCTACAACTTGATTAGGAAATATAGTCAACAGTAACAGAAATTGAAAAAAAACCAATCCAACACCCAACTTATTGTTGAACAATTTAAAATTTGAATAGTATCTTTTTCTGAGCTTCTTGCTCAATCATAATTTTAAAGAGGCTTTCACAAGTGTCTAAAACCCAGAATATTCATATCCAAAAGCTGTGTGGATAACCCAAGAATTCCTGTCATCAACTTAAAACTCTCAACATTTATTGGTACAATTGATAAACTATTTCTCACATGCAACAAAAAGCAATATTAAAAAGCAGGTAAAAACCCCCAGTGCAGAAAAATACTGAGACTATTCCATCTTCATAGTTTCTATTTTGCAGAGAACTTTGAAAGCTTCCTTAATTATGATATAGAGGCCACATGACATTTGATCTCAATACAGAGCTGTGTGCAGCAGCCACCTCATCAAACACATTTGAGGGTTATTCACCATTTTGCACCAGAGAACTCTCAGAAGTTGGAGTTCTAAGGTAGGCAATCACTCTTAGTTCTGGTCACAGAAATAAAGATTTCAAACTGTGAGAAATTCACAAGCTATAGGAGTTCACATCTTATAATCCTATATTAGCAACGGATTCTAAAGCACTCTATTGCTTGACTTTGAGTTTGACTGCTAAATTACTCAGTGTGAACACAAAGGGCTTTGGACGTGAAAAGGTTTGTTTCTGAATTTTTCTACACTGAAACATACAGTAACTCATGCACTTCAGTGAATTCAAAACATCAAAACATTAATATTGTAGGCAATTAATTTTTTAGCATACTGGATGAAATAATGAAAATACCTTGCTAAACAGAACTTTAGACTCTGAGGACAGGTTCTGCAGCAAGACTTATTCATACTGACTTTTCATTAGTCAATTAATTTCCCCTGGTACATGCTGACTAATATAGTTGTTAGTCCTTACCAGTAATACAGCTTCAAGTTCAAAAAAAGGGTGGCTCTAACAAGTGCTATGCTCTCTCCCAGCGAAAATAATAACCTACTAAAAAAATCATTTAAATGATACAAAATTGGGAAGAACAGGAATAGAATCACAAGCATCATTTAGTATTTTAAGACAAAGATATTCTTGAATTTAGCAGTGATTTCTAGTAATTAAAGAAAAAATACAATAGAAAAATATTTTAAATTATAATTCAGGGCTTTTGCAATATAAACCAGTGATATTAAAGTCCTTTAAGCCACACAATAATTCTTCTAAATTTAGGCATTAAAATGCACAGATTATCAACACCCAGAAGTAGTCCTCACTTGCTTTTATAATATTCCTTAAATTTGAAAATTGTAACAACAAATGAAATCTCTCTTCAATCTGCCCGCCTTGATCAATGCTAGATTGTAAAAATGGAAGTAATTTTCCCTTTTCAAATGTACCATATGATTTCACAGGCACAATGCATTTTCAAGAAGCAGTAGGACGACTTGAAAAATAACCTTCCATCAACTATTTTAATCATACTCGTAAGTAGCTCAATATTTATTACCTGACAGACAGTGTAAGATAAGAGTGTGTTCAATCGGTAGAAAATATCAATCAAGTAAAACTTGTCACACATCATCTGAATAAAATTCATAACTGGCTAAGGTTTTTTTTGTGTCATTTTCTTTAAATCCTATTCCAGAATGATGTGCTCTCATTTCTGTGCATGAGAAAAGAGAATTTTCTTTTTTCTGCATGTGCTTCTTGCACTGGAAGTTTCATCAATAAAACAAAACAAAAAAAAAAAAATATCTGTGTGCTTTGGTGGACAGCAGTTTCTTTAAATTACTCTGAAAAAACTCTGCACACAAACAGATTTATTTTTGGCAGATTTATGTCTTTTACCAAAATATAGCCTTACAGAAGACTGTGAGAGACATTCAGTGTCCCATCAAGCTGGATGAATGAGCATCATCTTTGGATAAATGCAATTCCAAGTTATTAAATCCAAGACAATGAATTGCTGGAATAATGAAAGCACCACATTGGTGGATGTGCATCACAGAGGGAAAAACATCAAGAACAAAATCACTGTTGAATGTTCAGTAGCCATCAGAGTCAAACCAGACATTAGAACGTAGGGGAAGTGAACAACCAATAACGTATTATGTTAGCGAAACAAGGTAAAGTGACTTTCAAAACAGATGGAGGAGGCAGCAGGAGAAAAATTACAAATTAGAATACAGAAAATATAAACCAGGGAGGAGCATTTCAGTGTCCCATCAGCCAAGAACAAAGATATAATATGTGAAAAGTAAAGGCAAAATTAAACTTTCTGAAAAAGAAAGAAACTGCGTAGATTTAATTTGTGGAACTTCCTGTCACATGCAAAATATTTGGAAAAATAGATGAAAGAAAACAGTCTCTAACTGTAGGTATATAAAAATATATAAATCAATACCTATATTAATATACTGCATATGAAAATAAAACCTATAAAAATATAACTACTCTGGGTTGAAAAGACATTGCCCCTGTTGAAAATCAATCCCTCCAACTGAGAGTTTTATTTCTTCTTCTTCACTGGACTAGCTAGTACTGGGGGCTGACAGAGACAAGATATGGTGTGAGGCACTACCAAGAGTCTACTTTTTCATGGCAAAGCAGGCAAAAACCAAACTATTTTTCTGTACATGTCATGCAGACAAAACTTTGGATTAAATGTGATTTTGAGCCTCTATGTCCTTCATGGAAATTACACACGTGAAGAATTAACTTGCAGACCAATTCAGTTAGGAGCCAAAAGATAACACAGGAAATAGAGAAACACTAGTTCAGGGAAAAAAAAAGAAAAGTGGAATTTACTACATCTTCAGCAAAATGGTGTGCGTTTTCTATGGCTTCAGTGTACTGGCTTTAAGATTCAACAGAGAAAGCATACTCTGGAACTTACTCGGACAAAATTAAATATATAGAAATGCATTTGGGGAGGAAAAAAAAATCCGTGTTATTCTCTTGGAAAGAAAAGATATTTTCTTCATTTTTTTTTTTTTTTTTAATCCAGCAAGAAACCTCAGCAACAGAATGGGGAGTAGCTGGGTTGTGAGAATGTGAGCAGCTGCTGTTATTATAACTAAAGGTCTGTCGACGGCTTGAGCCTGAGAGACCACATGTTCGGCTGTCCTCTCATCTCGCCATCCTCACCAATTAACTATTAACATGGAGGGCTGTACACATGCTCTCAGGGGCTCTTTAACAGGCTTCTTGGAGAGGGGAACAACTACACAGCAGGGCTCTGGGAACTGAGTAATGTGGGCTATAAGGAACCCTCAGCAGCTTTGCTCCTCCTAATGACAGTTTTCTCCATAGCAGTGCCTAAAGGAGGATACATGGAGTTTCACAGTTTAAAAAAAAAACAAAAAAAAATTAATGATCTTGTTTGTTTGGGATTGCTAGGCAGAGATTCTGTAAATAATGCTTTAAAAACTTTTCTTTTAAATTCAGAATATTCTTACCATAGAACGATATAAATTAAAAAAAATTGGTTGTTAAAAAAAACAATATATAATCTCACTCCTAAGTCCCTGGGAATTGATTTATATGGAATGTATAAGCACAAAAAAAAAAAAAATCAACTTTCCAGTTAAGTTTGAAACAAACAAAAAAACTTCATCCCTTAGTTTGTGTCTTAGAGATACTTCTGGACGTCTCTAATATATGAACATAGCTGTTATTGACATGATATATAAAGAAGAATACAATGAAATGGGATGTATGTCCCTATGGCAATTCCAATGTTCAAAAAGGTGCCAGTTTTACATTCACAAATTCTATTCATTGCATGAAATTTAACTGTCAGTCTTTTTGAAGGCAAACTGCCACCTAATACTTAAAAATAACTAAGTAAGGAGGTGGAGGTAAGCACTGCAAGAGGAACATTCACACACTTTTGACTGTAATGGTAAAACTAGAAAATAAGAGTTCCTGTCTTTTCAAAGCAGTAAGTGCACCAGGTACCTGGATAAATAACACTTGCAGGTATTCAAACACCTTTAACAAAATGCAATACATGTGAGTCATGTACTTACCTAAGACAGGATTTAATCTATTGATAAACCCACCAACTATGAAAACATTTGGCATAATATGAGGTTTTATCCTGTACTTTTTTACTATAATCAAATCAAATATCTAAAATTATAGGTTCTCTGTTCATTGTGAATAATAATTTTGCTTTTGTAAGTTACATTACCACTCAGAGAACAAAAGACTACCTACATTTTATCTTTTGCTAAAAAAGTCCATTTTCAGAAGATACATTCAAGTCTCCACATCCTCTCAGGAAAGGTGTTCCTACCTGCTTATGATTGTGCAGTTGGGAAAATTACTCTGACACTATAACTGGTTTGTTCCTAGTTCCAGTACAGGAGGATATTAGAATTACAGAGTAAATCTGTACCTTTCAATTCCTGGCCTTAAAATCAAGAGCACATATCACCATAATGAGGATGGACAGGTGAAGACAGGACACTGAAAAGTCTTGTATTGAAACTCCAAACAGCATTTTGAAAGCACTGGAAAAGTGCCTAGAGATGCTGGAAAAAGTAATTAAAAGAGGAATTACTATCAGTTTTTTTTGTTCTTTTATATAGTTTCTGAAATTTTCATAGTTTTTCAAAAGAGCACTAAGATCCACATAGAATATAACTGTACTTAAGATTATCTTACACTTTGGTCTTTGCAGACTTTGCAGCACGACTGTCCGCAAAAATGTATAAGGTATAAAATACAGTTATATTTTCATTTCACCCTTTGAGCAAAACATCTTTCTGAAATGTCCAGAGAACTGCACTTGTTTTCCTACCATAAACTTCAAGTTCCTGCTAAGCTAGGAAATCCAGCAGAAGCAGAATTCCTACCTGGATAAGGTGAGCGGGCACGGTGATGATGCAGGCTGACAAGGATTTCCTGAGGAGGCCCCGGAGAACATAGAGGAATTTTGTAAGGCTGTGAGCATCTTCAGGGGTATCACTGCAACAAATGTCATCGCCCCACAACAGGGAGCCCAGGCTCTGAATTCCAATCCGCAAAACATTCTTCGCCTTTTTCTATGATGGGGGGGGAGGGAAATAAGGTATTTTAAACAATAGGAGGAATACAGTTTCTAGAATGCATATCCATGATAATTGCAGAGTTTACGTAATCATAGCTTCATCTCAGGCCATCTTATAAAAATTACAAATGGAATGGCATTTTTTTCACTGACTGGATATCCTGCTATGTCAGGCAAGAAAGTACAAATGTAAGAGACAGAGTGGAAATACTGAAAAGCATTAATTCGCACGTTTTCAACCAGCTAAATCTAAGTATATTCTGACACAAAATCCAGCAACACTCTTGACTTTTCATAGCCTTCCTCTCCTCCATCACTGCCTTAAAACACGCAGAAGAGTATTTTCTCCCAGTTCTACACTAGTCTGCTGGAAGTGCCTGAGAGGAATCAAACACAACTTTCCCCTCTCTTTTCACCTTTCTGCTGCGTTACTTTCAGAACCTGACTATGCCGACTGTTTGCTTCAGCTCCACTTTTTCTGCTACAAGGTCAGTGCCTCACTTCCCCAGTGCAGGGCCCTTTCACTCTTAGAAGCATCCAAAGATCATCTACATTGCTCCTTCCAGCTAATGAAGGAAGGTGTACTCACAGCTACAGAGAAAGAGTCTGATGGGGATGTCAGCAGGTTGTCTCTTAAGGATGGCACCTTTCTGAAGGCCCTTGACATGAGTATTTCTGGGTCTCCTTTAGTTAGCTACTGGGCACTAGAATCTAAGCTGCTGTGACATATAAAATCCTAAACAGCCTCGTGTGTTACCCACCTCAAGCGTGTTGGCTGCCCTGCAGTGCCCTGGCAGAAGAGCATCCAACAGGGGCAGGGGCTAAGACAGAGCTCCTTTTCTGAAGGGACAGATTACGAAGCCAGAGTTGTAATCGGTTTATGCAAAGTAAAATGTTATCACCCATGATGACAAACTGCATTTCTGCATATTTGATGTGACCTTTCCTGGTGATCTTTGAGAAGGATTTTAGGTATATTTGCTATCAACAGCTGAGAGAGAGACAATAAGCTCCCTTGTTGAAAAACCTCCTGAACAAGGTGATCAAAGAAACATTTCTAGAGTTCAGGGTTCATACTTACAGGCCAGCTATTTTAATTATATACACACATATATATAAAAATACTAGTTTTGATACAAAAGCTTTTGGGTAATTAAAAAAAAATTCTGTAAGAAAAGTGTAGGTATTGACTTCCAACAGCTGGAAGAAAGAGCAACCATCAACCACAAAACATTGCACAGCTGCTCTGGCAACCCAGAGGAAAGGTTTTGACAAGAGAAGAGGCTACTCTTCCAAACACTTGCACATCCATATTGGGTAGACAGAGCTTGGTTGTGAGACACAGTTCGTACCACATGGCTCTGCATTTATCCAACTTGTCTGTCTTGCACAGTGTGCTGATCTGCCAATTCACTTACAATCTCTGTGAAAGCAATCTGTGTTTAATTCTGGCAGATTCTTTAGTCTCAGGCTTTGCAGGATTTTAGGCTTTACTTATGAAAAGTTAACTTTTTACACCACTGTGTGAAGATGAGGACAACAGCACAGGGTAATATGACCCAATCTGACTTCTCTGTATGGTATTTTCTAGGCTCGGATGCTCAGAGTTTTAAAAAGAACAGGAAAAATAGAAGTTAGCATAATATTCCTTAATTACTTCTAACCAGAGCAGATCCAGGCAGTTCTTGATGTGCATTAGAAAAAAAATCAGGCATTTAAGAAAACTGTTTTATCCAGATATAATGGATAATGACCAGGCAGAGAAAGTATTCCAGTATTTCAAAATTTCAGAGCAAACCTATGTAAAACTTACAGAAATGTTTTTAATGGGAAAAATATTTTGTCTTAAGAACATTCATAAGAACAACATACAAAGAGAGTAAAAAACAGTTCTCTTACTGCAATAAGGATAAGAGTTGCTTGTTTCCCAACATCATAGATAAAGTTATTCAAACACCAGATAATATCTAATGTATTTATTTTGACCAGTAATGGAACCTCTACCAGTGTAATTCTGTCAGGCCTACAAGGCCCTGACAAAGAATTTATTCTGCAAGTCTAATATTCAATAACAGTCCACTGTAAAGAGTAGGATAACAGTTTTTAGATATACCACTAGATCTTTTATACTCTCAGTAGTTTGGAAGTTAGGCTTCCACCCCCTCTCCCCCAACTTTTTTCATGTAGTTTTTGTAACAGTGTTTGATTTGGCAGCAAGAATTCTGATTATGGAGAGTTAAAATAAAACAGTTCCAAGCAAACAGAAAACCAATCCCCCCCAACTTTCTTACCCTGATGGCCATCCAACTTGAGTTCCAAAGCATATGAAAGAAATGTTAAGTAAATACAGCTGCCTATAAAAGCTCTGTTGTCAAGCACGAAAACCCCCAAATATTCTGAAACAGACAAGTACTATTCTTTATAACCTAAAGCCATGCTACATTTATAAAGGATTCAAACACAATGATCAGCAGCAAAGTGTTACTAGGAGGTTTCAGAAAGGATGTAAACCTGATGCATGTATTTGTTCAGACTTTGATTTTTCAAATAGACCTTGGTAATAGTTCCAGCCAGTGTGAACAAACAGGTTATTGCTTTGGTCAACTTTAAGAAAACGTTTCTGTATCCTAATACCCAAACTGCAATTATTGTCCTAAGGTCCATAAAGGCAGTCAAAATACATTAATCTATGAAGGCCAACTGCAGATAGTTCTATTAAACTAATCTTAACTGACCATACTAGGTCCTAGAGATGCCCGACCATTTTATCAGAGGTCTACTAAACCTCTCAGGGTACTCTTCATTAATTTTCCTGATTGTGTCAAACCATCTCTCAGCTGGGGTGAGTCACATTCTCACTTTTCTTCAGACTCCTCTTCAAATAAAGGAGTAGTAAATCTAAGTATCATTGTCATATTGATGTGAAAGTAGCCAAAAATATCTGAAAGTTTGACCAGTGAGGTAGAGGATTATTTGGGGAGAAACATGCACAGACTTCTGAGAAGCTTTTACTATTATTATATATGGGAAAGGACACAGGACCAGAATAATCCATGCTAGTCCTTACACCACAATCTTCATATCTGCCTAGTTAGAGGGTACTTCTAAAGGCTCAGTAAATAGATCAGGATATGAAGAAGCAAAGAGGCAAATTGCTCATAGATTCAGCAGACAAAAAGATGTCAGGTGTGTTCTGGGCCATAACTACATTCAACTTTGGATATATTTTCAAGAAGTGTGCATTAGATAAGGCTTTTGAATGTACAAAATTTGAGACTGCAAAGAAAGATGATGCATGGGGAAAAGTGGAATCTTAAAAGAAAGTAAAAGGAACTGCTCCACGATATCACATGCATTACCTCCCTTGAAACAGAAAGAACTACACAAGTGCTAATGGCTTTCCAGATCAATAAGCTGGCCTGGAAAGGGACTTTTTCAACTTTCAGAGCTTCACCTCTGAAATTTATACATGCCATTTAGCAAAGAGAAACTTTCAAAATTCACCTAAGTTCTGGTTTTCCTTTATTGACACTAGTAAGACCTTTTGAATGAGTCAACAAGTACAGAAAATAATTACCTGCGATGTTTGATCTTCCCTACTTGCAAGCAAAAAAACACCCAGATATTGGCTCTGAACAACCTCCATTTTCTTTTACATGTAAGAAAAAAAGTCAGGAATATAAAAAGGAAAATGAGAAACAGCAGCCTAACCCCTTCAGGAGGAGGCTGTTTGCTGGCTGGAGGTTGGCAGGGTGCTTGTTTCACTCAGGGCTGCTCTTTGCAGCCAAGAAGCTCTCGGGCTTCCACAGGACCTGTCACGGAGCAGGAGGAGCATCTCTGCCGTACAGGAGGATGACACACATGCCTGTTGCCATGGCTACCACAGCGAGTGGGGAGAGGGGCCTGTCAGGGACCAATTTCCTTCTCCAGACTGGCACTGCCACCAAAGGGAAGGAAAGCTCTCCCAGAAATCTCAGCAGAGACTGAACACTGAGCACAAATAACCTAAATTTACACACAAGTGGTCTGAGCGGGTAATGTTTCTAAAACACACTGTCAAGACACGAAAACATCCTTTCCAGTATTATCTTCCCTACAAAAATGATTTCTAAGATATTGAGCTACTAACAGTACACAGTCTTTTATTAAATTCTTTCAGGTCTTCCAGCATCTATACTAATCCATACTAAAGACAGAACACTAATTGACTTCTACTGTAGCAACATTTCTATTATACAACAGTAATTACCTATCAATTAAGCATCAATACATATAATTTATTATTTTATTTCCACCAACTCCAAAGGAATCACATGCTACTAAATATGACAAAAAAAAGCTGATAGGGCACTGCTCAAATTAGAAAAGGTATTTCAGCCTATGTTGTTACATTTAAAACATTTTTTGATTATCCACAGCACACTTCATGAAGAGTACAGAGATGTCTGGAAGTCTGATAAGCTGTTTTGATTTTTAAGTAGAAATAGCATTCTTATTTCTTTATTTCTTTTCAATGCTCACTACAGAAAGGTGCCACCATTTAGTCAATTAAAAAATTCATTCCAGTTAAAACAAAACAGAAAGAATCTGAATGTTTCAGAATAAATGTTCAGCCTCAAGCATCCGAAATACATTATTGCTAAAGCAATCTGAAAAAAACCTCAAAAACTGTAGGGGAAAGAGTGATTTGCTTAATTATATTACATTTGGCCATCCATTTATTAGCTAATTGCACAGAATATCCATTTTACTAGTGCTGTCTTACTTTTTTCTTGCATGGTCTACATATCTGCAACAGGTAAAAACTCCAAAACCACATTACAATAGGAACAACACTATGTATTTTTCTTGTTTCATGTTAATCTGTCCAAGACTTTCCTGTGTCACCCTTGGAAACCTAGAAAACATTAGTTATGGGATTATAGAAGAGTAGGAGGGTCTTCAGTACCTGGGGATCAGAGCCATCAAACCCTCCCTGGGAAATGATCCTCTGAAGGGACTGAAGCAGCCTTGCATAAGCACTGTTCATTTTACTGTTGGGAAGAAGAAATAGTTTGGTTAGACATTTTAATACTCTCCTCTATGTCTCTAACAGCTGTATAAAAAATAAATATAAACAGATACAGCTTTCAGTGCACATGGCATGTAGAAAAAACTGTGAGAGAACAAAACAAGCCCCAAAACTCTCTGAATAAAGTTGACAATGTAAGCAGTGGCGATTGCTTCGTGTTAACTAGTTCAGTGCTCAGACATTCAGTGAAAGCTAAAATCTCTAGGGATTAAGATAACTTAATTATGTCAGGCTCACTTACATCTAGAAGATTAATGATTTAATGTATCAACCTAAAGTTGAAACCATTACAGCACAGTACTAATCTTCTGGAACTGATGTAGATCCACCCAATTGTTATTCCAAGTATGCCTAATCAATGCCCTGATCAACAGAGTTGACTCTCTATGAATATTTTCATACATTTTCACTGCTTTATTTGCATGACAGCAAAATTGCAAGGTAGCATTTATTTTATGTACTTTTAGAAAATATAAAGTTCAGGCAAATAAACAAAAGCAAACCAGTGGCTAAAAATGGAGTTAAATGGACTTAAAACAGAAGGAAAGTTCAGCAAATCATCTTGTCAAAGACTTAGAAGGTCCAGCTCCTGCACGTCCAAACACTTCAGTTATCCATCTTGTCTGTGCTCTCCACTCCACAGACTAACACATACAAAGGACAGAAACTCCTAATCTTTACTTTCAAAAAGCAAGCCAGTTGTTCACTTTTAAAAGAGACATACTGTTCTTCTTAAATCCCACAGGGCATACTGCCTTGGGGGGCTGGGCTTCATGCAGGTTCCTCACTGCAGCTGAGAGCTTTAGCCCTTCCACCTTTTCGAGCTTCCACATTTCCTTTGAGTCTCACTAATTACCATCAAAAGGTGTGGATTCAAACCTTCCTGTGTAATGCTTGGGAAATATGACAGGTTTTTCTGAAAAGTTTGCCTCTAAAAATACTCTCATTTGCTCCTTTATATATCTGGTGTGTTAACAGCCCACATTGGAAGGAACTCAGAAAGACCTCTTGGTCCAAATGTTAATGAAACTATTCCCATTACTTTAATAAGAGCCAAGACTATTAGCCAAATGCATTTTATTAATGAATACCTCAAAAAATCCAAATAAACTTGCTTTCATACTTGGGCACAGGAGAGGAGACAACTTTCCTGAGAAGTGTATAAGAGTTGCAATGATCTGTCATACACCATTGCTTCAACTCAAAATTCTACATTTCCATCAAGAAAACAGAATCAACTCAAACTCAGCCTACCAATACATTTGAGTTATAAATATCTACAATCAAAAAAGTTATATAGCCATAATAATTTTGAAATACTCAATGTCAGAAAACATTCAGAGATGACACTTATCAGATATAATCACAAAGGAGTTGTCAAATTAAACCTTTTTATTTTTTCTTCAGATTTAGTGCCCTAAAAGACAACTGGTTAAACTGACTGGCCTTAATAATTTATTACCCTTCACGAAATTCCAAGCTGAAAATTAACTGGCTATATATAATCACAACATGATCTTTAATATGTAAAGTCTGCCTTTTTTTAAAAAAAAAAAAAAAAAAAAAAAGGCATTTAAAATAGGAAAGTTTAACTTTTGAAGTCCATTACTTTCCTAGTGTTATTTGCAAGAGCAATGACTATTAAATGTTATGCCTACACTGCCTGGCAGTTTACAGGGTAAACTTTAGCCCCCCCAGTAGCCACAAATATCTTGTTTCTCGGTGTTTTCACATGACCACAACACACACACACACAGAATCCTTGTTGCTCACAGAGCACTGTGATTTTCCCTCAGTTTTGCCAGAGCCTGAGACTTTCTGTAGCACTTCACATCAACCAGAAAAAAATCGTGTATCCTTCTGAATGACCCTTTATCCTTTTGGAAAAGACAGAAACTGCTGCTCACCAACATTAGGAAGGAGTTGGCAACTCTCTTGTAGCCACAGCCAGGAGCAGAGGATGTGAAATATGGAGAGATGACTGTGGACAAACACAGTTTTCTAGTTTGTGTGTCTATCACTTATTTTGCTTATGAGTATTACCACGATACCTCTAGGGATGCCAGAGAAGACACTGCAATCAAAATACTTGCCAATTGCTGATCAATAACTCTATTTTAAAAGTTAGTGGATAAGAGAATAAAATTACTAAAGTACTAGCAGGATTCAAGGTCCTCAAAATTAAAACAAATAAAATAGATCTTCAGTTAATCCATCAGAAAAAGATTTGCAGCAAAGAAAGAATTAAAAAATAGTGTATATTTTTTAGTGTTTAGAACTTTTTTAAAATGTAAAAACAGATGCTCTTCTACCTCTTGCTAAAATATTGTTTACTTGAATTTGAACTGTTCTAGAAAAAAAAACATGAAAAATATGGTGGAAACACTATTTATAAAAACAAGTTGCATTACCCTTCTGGCAATGCTTGTCATAATATTTAAGAAAGGAAATAAGATATTTCTTAATTTCTAATTTCTAGTCTTTTTTTTTAGCTTTGTTACTTAACACCATTTAATGATAATGAGTTTAAACAATTCCTTCTTTACTATTTTTTTGTTTAGTAATTTAGTAATGGATAAAGCAGGAGCTGACAAGAAGGTATCCTGGTTACAACAAAGCCTCTGACTTCTCTGTTGACAGTTTCCAAGCAGTTAACAAAAGTTAGGTTATCAAGGCTATGACAAATAGCCTTATTATGTATAAGGAGACCCCATTAGGCAAGACAGTAAAATCTGTTTTATCTAAATTTATTGGTAAATCTAGACTCTAGAAAAATTTATTCTTTTTAAAAAGCACATACATTCTTAAGGTAAAGCTTCTCAGTACTACTGAAAAACTACAGCTTAATTATTTGAGATCCTTTGATTATCAAACCTTCTCTTTTGGTAACTGCAACCGAAGAATGAGAATAAAAGTAGAGAGATAAAGGTCTTGTCTGTGATGCACAGAGTTACCACAGGGGATATTTCTGCTTTCCTGCTAAGGAGCAGCTTTAGCAATGCAACAAAAAGGACACCACGATATCCCAGCAACAGCAAGTGGAACACAGATGCTGTCAGCCACACAACCCTGTTAACCCGGTCCCAGCATTAGCACCAGGACACAACTGCCCTTCCCCAACATAAAAAAGGAGATAAGAAAGAGGTTTATGCTTTCTTTTGGCACCAAACACCCATTTACTACTTCCCATTTAGTCCCATTTACTACTTCCTTTAGGAGCACTAACTTCACAATCTGATTTCAATTAATGCTTATCATGGGGAAATGAACTTCTACCCGTCTTGGGTGATTATCCAAAAGGGGACCCTGTAATCTAATTCAGCCATCAGGCACCAGAACTACAGAAAGGAGAGCAAACACAGCATTCTTCCCTCTGTCAAAAACCAGATATACACACCTGTGTGAAAACACAGGAAAGGCAAGAAAGGTTGATCCAGCCTTTAAAGTGAACAAATCACGTCGACATCCTCCAAAATTGCTCTTTAACTGCAAAGTAAAAGGTCAAATTTGTCTAATCAGTCAATCACCTTACTTTCCAAGTCCATAAAGAAGCCAAGAGCTTGTGTGGATAAGAAGAGAAGGCCATATGTTTAAATACACATGACTTCTCAAAAGGGCCAAGAGTTTCTGACCCATGTAAAGTCTCTACCTCCCTGGTCCCACAAGGGTAGCACTGTAATTATCTCACAATACACATTAGCTACAATGACACGCAGTTCACTCACTGAAGAACAGTTTAAATAAAATTAATTTCTTAATGTGATGCTTGAGAATTAGAAGCACAAGGATGATTTGGTTCTTCTTTTTTTTTTTAAATACATGGGCTCTTATGCACAAAACATTATGACAAAGGACCTTCCTTACTAAAAGATGCAGTGTTGTTCTTCCAAGGAGCGTAAAATACATTCACTATTTCTGACAGCAGAGTATAAGTTGTATAAGAAAGGTAGGTACAAAGGAGGGTACATTGCTTTGCTTGTCTATTTTCTGCTATAGCTGGATATTCAATTGTTACATCAAAGAGTGATCAAAGGAAAGAAGAGCAAAGGATTGTTCTTGGCTCCTAAGCCTGCCCAAAGAAAAAAGGGGTAGGGCAAGAGAAGTATTCCAAATTTCAAGAAGGAAAAATGAAACCTAAGGTACTCAAAGCTAGTCACCCTCTAATTGCAAAAGAAAGGAAAAGTAAGGCTGGTCAACAAGGTGCATCTAACAAGTTATGGATTAAGCACACTCTTTGAGGAACATTAAGTAGTAGGTCTCTATCAGGAAAACAGAAAAAACCCCACCCAAATAGAGAACCACTTCAGAAATGCTTTGCTCACATCAGGAGGTATAATAAGTTAATCAGAGAGGTGCAATAAAAATATACTAAGCTTCTAAAATCTTTGCAACTGCCAACTTTCATTGCTCAGGATCCCAGTGTAGAATGTGTGCATTGGGTTAGGCACATTTTCCATGACGACTACCTAATATAAGGTGTCTCTTCAATGGCTATAATTACAGGGGTATAACAATTTATTTCAGCCTGAGTTTAAACCATGCTGTGTTAATTCATAATTTTTTGCATCTTCTGAGACTATAAGGAGGCATCATTCCTCAACAACAATGCAATTTACTTACAGAAAGCTACATATTGGGCAAAACTGTTAGTTTCCACTTCCTCCTCAACCTCTGTATCGGTGACAAAAGCAAAACATTCTTAGATTCTAAAAACCCAACACCACACCACTGACTTGGGTCTGCACTCCTACACGATTAAAGAGAAAATTTCATTCAGAAATGTCTTTACTGATACGTATCTTGCAAAGTATACTCTTTAGAAAGTCATGAAATCTTTTGCAAACATCTCAATTTACAGCCTATTAATGTAAATTATTTTAATAATCAACTACTCCCTTTTTAAAAAATACCTATTTTTTTGAAGGATGTGTCAGCTTCCAGAGCTAACAGATTTTCTGTCAATCTTCTTTCGATAAATTGAATTAAAAAAAGATCATATTTTTAGAGGTTTTCTGAACATCAAGTAACGTTTGGAACTTTTTTTATTTCCTTTCAAGATGTCAGTCTTTTTCTGGGGTACTATTAGCCTAATAGATTACATAGATTTTGCAGTGCTTTATAGATAATTTATAGGTCTTTTTTTTGGCCATGCATCTAACCATAGTCCGAGAACCACGTGCTAAAGAAATCATATGCTCTAAACGGAGACATGCTAACCAGCCATGGCCATGCTCCTAATTCACTGCAACACAGAGCTGGAGTTCAAGCTCAGTAGGACCTTCAAGCAGTCAAAGATGGGATCTAATCAAGTTGTTGACTTCTCTTGGAAGGATTAACTCTGACTGTCATGTGACTACTTTCTTTGAAATCATTGTCTAGTTAATCAAGAGAACAGAAGTTTTTTCTATTCTATGACAGACCAAATTCAGATTTAAAAGCCAGAAGCACTCAATGTATTTTCTAAATAGTAATGCCAGCAAAATAACATCCCTTCCCTCCCCCTCTTATAAACTTTCTTTCCTGAAATCATCCTGAGAGGATTGTGAGCTTGTTGTCATTCCTTGAGAAAGAATGCTTCCTTCAGAATTTCAGCAGGGTATTTGTAAAAAAACCAGTGCAGTCTCCTGAGTTTCTGTAAAAGCATTAACTTTTTGACAGCAATGAAATAACTGATAACATTAATACTTGGTATTGGATTTACTACATTATGACTCACCTGTTTTAAAGAATCACAAAAATAAGGATGAAAAGGACCTCAATAGGTGTGACAGATATTTACCTAATTTGTCCTCAGACATTTCCAGTGATGGAAATTCTCCAATAGTCCCAACCCAGGTCTGCAAGGCAACTTCTTGTGCAAACCATCAGAAAAACATCTCCTTATTTCCAGCCTGTATTTCTACTGCTATGATTCACTGTAGCCCATGACTGCAGAAAGCAGAGTTACACCCCCTGTATGGCAGTTTTTAACATGCTTCAGAATTCTGCTTCCATTTCTCCAAGAACTCCCATTCTTCTTTTTAAGCTTTATTAATTCTGAGGCTGCAATTCTGAAAAATTCTTCTTCCCACCTTGTCTTAACATTTGACCTAAGTGCAACCTTTTACAATTCCCATACATTTCCAAGAGTTCACTGTTTCCAATGTGTTCTTTATTCCTCCCTGTCCCTTATCACATTGCCTTGTGGTCTAAGAATGATGTTTAGAATGGTGGCTGCCTGTTACTTTGGTACCTGCCTTTACACCCAACAATACAACCCCTTCATCTCCTCAGGAGAGGCTTCCTGAAGGAGACCCATGTTGGGGGAAAAGGAGAGATAAACCTTCCAAACTCCATCTTTATTTAATCACCTTCCTCTCCTCACCCCATAACTCTGTGCTTTAACCAATCTGCCATGAAAATTAAATAAATCCAATCTTTCTGTGAGATGAAAACTAAAAATCAGAATAGAATTCATATAGTAAGAATGATGAACTTTTATCAGGCTAGCACACAAGGCCAATAATCAGCATTAGGCAAGGCTTATAAAATCAAATGCATAAAAGTTAAAATCCATTTCTTACCCTGTACTTATGAGTTAATTTGATTTTAATGTAAAATGAACAAACACTTGACAGCCACATAGTCAGTGGAATTAGGCCCAGAGCCATGAAGCATTCTAGTCAGCTAGAGAAAAGACAGAAAGGGAGTTAAATTGCTCAGGAACAATAGCAACACTTGCAACCTGTCAGATATTCTTGTGTCTGTCCTCTATTGCTCCGCTACTAAAAGAAACAGTAATTATAAAGTATAAACAAAGTTGGTTCAAATTATTTACTACACAAAGAATAAAATATAATTTTTCTCCTTTGTCTTCAAAGTGTATTTCTTTTTTTTTTTTTTTTTACAACATCACAAGAATGTACTTTACAAAGCAGTGACATCTGATCACGTAACACAGAAACAAATCACAGAGGGACTTGGCTTTTGTTTCTCTACAGCTCTAAGAAAGGTGTTCCTCTTTCATAAATCTGAGGGTTTATATTTGAGTGCCCTGCAATGAAAACCAATCTCAATGAAGCTTCCCAAACTACTGCTTCCAGGAGTTGGCCCTATACATTGGCATCTATAAAACCAGGTATTATATAAATGAAGTGACTGGGCTGGACAAAAAAATTGCCAGCCCATCCTTCATGTTTGACTTGAAATATCTCTAAGAAAGATACAATGGACATGTGTCTACAGGCTAACACTAGTCTTTGATACTGCCACTCATTTTCTCTTGATCTTCCTTAATTCCCTACTGATAAACATAATAAGTTATTCATTCGTGAAGGGGTGGAATAGGAAATGTTTCATGAGACCTAATTAGCGACTAATTTTATTCACACTATTTTATATTTTCCTTAGGTGAAGCTGCAGTATGTAAGAAGCAAAAGCACATCACAAACTAATGTGATCTAGCATTCCAAGCTATGTAGGTCAAGGATGGCCTGTCTTCTCAGCCCTAAAAACCATACAGGTATCTTCCTACGACCGATCGCCACCTGACAAGCACATCTCCGAGAGCTGATGGGCCACGGTGCTCAGGGAGCAGCTCTCACACAGACAGGCAGAGCTTCCCCCAGTCCCCATACTCAGCTGTCAGTAGGGCTGGACTGAACACGCAGCTGTGTCCTAGGCTGTCCTAGTAATGTCTGCCTTAATTGTCACTGCCAACTCGCTTCCTCCCCCAGCTGAGGAGCTGTCTCGGTGCCACGGCGGCTTTGCCGCCGGTCCTGCCACACAGTGCTGACACGAGACCGTGGGCAAAATGCTCCTGAACCACGGGGTGGCTGCGAGATCTTCCACAGCAGGTGCAGAAGCAGAAATTTGGTAGCATTGCTACCAATATGCAGACAAAATCTAAACACACTGTAACAACTTACCATGCTTTCATTTTAGGCGGTGAAGACAACTCCTCGTGAAGGTAAAAACTGTGCCACTTTACGGACTGACACAGGCCTGGAGACATTTTTTTAGAAAGATCATAATAATGGCCAAACTTTGTAAACGTTGCTGGGCTGGTCTGTGGGAACAACGAGACTGATTACAGTAACCTATTCAATTATTACCTGTAAAAAGAAAATAATCAGCCAGCAATACACTTGAAAGAAATCTGTGTTTTTGCCACTCAGCTTAAGTAAAAGCATTGCAATATTTACTACTAAGTTTTGCTCCCCTGTTGACCCTCTTGAATGTGAATTTTTCACACAGTATTCAACCCTTACTGTTCCAAGTTCCATCACCATAGTGCAGTCAGATAGTTCAAAGAATGTATTTTTGCACGATCTAGACGTATGATCCCAAATTTCAAAAGCCCAGACCTACGAACTGTGCACACCATCATGTGTCCCACCTCCTTGATTTTTTAGTCTCTGGGAATCACGTGGTGCTGCAGAAATATATGCAGTTGATTTTGAGAATGTTTCCTTTATCCGTTACCAGCAAAAAGCCCAAACTATGGCATCTTCATATACTTGATTTTAATAGAAAAATGGGAAATAGTTAAAAGCTACTTTTAATTTTTTTTTAAAATCTGAATAAATAGCAGGTGGAGTATTACTTAGAATAACCATGGTTTACCATAACAAAAATACATTTTCCTCAGTTCTCAATTTTGGGTATATAAAACATCATAAACCCTCCAAATTTCATATATACGTGGACATGAATCACACATTTTGAATATGTTGTGATAGTAAATAGAGGAAATGAATGTATATTTTTGATCCACATTAATGTAGTTCAGCATACAACCTGCACATTATTTGAACAATTTATTTACTGGTACACGATTTTTAAAGTTGGCAGTCCAATAAAACATAACATACTATCAAAATTTAAATATTTTTATTGTAAAATGTAACTTTATTTAAAACAAGGATCCTGAAAGCAATTTAAACAGGGGCTGTTCTTTGCCCTATAATCTATTCTTTATCCGGATTACAGATCAGAATGTTTTTACTGCAATCTCTGCCAGAGCTCATCTTTTTATTGTGTACTTCCAAGCCCCCTTAATGTTTCAGAAAGGCCTTGACTAACTGAACTTTGATCTGATGTCTTCATTGAGGAAAACTCCAGGTTGCCCATTTCAGATGCAAATCCTTACTGAGGCCCAATAGAGTTTAGTAAAGACAGCAAAAAAGAAGAAACAAGAAGTTTCCAGGATCCTCTTTGAGAATCCCGAAGCACATTGGTGTCCTTAATCCACCCTGCTGCATGGATTAAGGTAGGTGATAACCTCTCTTGATTCAAAAGAATGAGCACAGTGCCTACAAACTGGGTGGAGACTGGGATTTGGGATAATAAACCACCCTGCAATAAAAGCTGGGCCCATGTCAGAAGGCTGTGAATAGCCCTCAGTGTACGGCATTCCCAGGCTTAGCAGGGAAGCTTGCAGAAAGCCTACCTGAATCAAGTAAGCATGAATAATCTGCCTTAGCACAGTGACCATGGAGAGCACCAAGCAGAGACTTGCCATTCCTCTCAAGTTTGGTCTGATAAATTTATTAGTGCTTTGCAGGCTCAAGCCAGTCCTTTCCCGGGTTCCTCTTTTGCACAAGGAGAAATACACTAAAGTGTCAGTGAGCAGAGAGTGCTTTTATACTACCGTCTGCTGTTAATGTTTCTAATTGCAATACTAATGTGCTAGAAATCTCAGATTTAGGATGAATCAAGGCAGAAAATTGATTTCATGCTGTGACAGTTTATATATTGCCCCAAGAACATAAGCAGTTCATTCAAAAAAAAGGGAAAACACCGAAACCCACACTGTCTTGCATTGCAGAACAGGCTCTCCATATACCCAAACGTTTAAATGAAATACCATCCGATACAGATATAAGTAACAAATTGGCAAAGGCATACCAAGCACAACATGGCCTTTTTATTCTGACAGATTTCTTGTAAATCATCTACCTTTTTCTGTTGTACAAGGTATGTGCAGATCTCTGTGACAGCTGTGAAGAATACTAATATAAACATCCTGCACTCTTTCAAAAATTAGTTACCTGGGGGTATAAAATTTAGTATATGGGGGTCTAATAAATGGAAAAGGAAAATCTGAACTATTAATCAAAATCTCTCATTACTTGGAAATAATAACTAAATTAAGCTTCAAAGATGCCACAGAGTTCTTACTTCATATATAGCCAGACAGTGGAGGAAAAAGTTTGTGCTACCATGTTTAGAGCTCTAGCTAATAGCAAAGCTCTTTTCTCTCTTTCATGCTGGAAACTATTTGACAGTAGTTTCTCAAAATGCACTAATATATTAGTTCAATTAATTTGGAAAATACATCTTGACATTGTTTTTTTCCCACCAAAAGAAAATTTAAAGACTAAATCACAACCAAAGTTGTTAATTTAATGATAACATCAACTGTTATACTCCACTGATGAAGTATATTCACCAATCAAATTAATTTAGCACAGCAACAAAATTTAATGACAACTGCATTATAAAATATTAGAAAATATTAATTCCAAACCAATTTTTCAATAGTTCGAATATCCCAAGGGATTTTAGGTATACATGGTTTGAAATTTAAACTTTTATTTGTGTTTTAATTTTTAATAAATTTAGAATACACAAATATATTGTAACTCAACTATTCAGAATAATCAGCATCCAATCAAAAAAGTGACAATAACAAGGGAAACACTCCACAAAAGATTGAGCATCTTATTCTATGTTAATCAATTTCCAGTAATCAGGGACATGTACATTACTCATTTTCAAGAAATCTTACATCAATGGAAGAAGTGTTTACTTCTATGAAGTTAGAGCAGATGAGAGCATACCTCACAGAGTTTTTTAATATTTTTATCTATTTTGTTAGAATATCAGAACACTATTTGCTAACAATATGTTGTTGTTTCCATATCAATGCATGAGGAATTCTGCTGGATTTTAAAACAGACCAATTATTTTGGGGATGGTTCAGGGTGGCACAGCAAGCTCCACAACAATAAAATTGATGAGATTATATGATTACCCTGGAGGCTGTTTGATTTTGCATGTCACCATATATAAGTCTTTTCTGACACAACTATATAGCCATGTCTGTGCAATTTCACAGAAAACCAAACATGCCAAGCCTTGTAAGATCATTTTGTCACATTCCAATTATGTTTTTAAGTATAAGACTGAACTTACTGGGCAGGTATGACCAGATCTAAACCAGAATTTATAAATGTAGGGTAAAATGTAGATACAAAACTGGGGTTTTATTCTGGATAGTAAAAAAAAATGCCATAATTTTGTTAAAGATTGATAGTGCCACTGGATTAAATAAGAAAGTCACCAGCCATGGGAGACTGATTTTTCACAAAACACGAAGAACTGTAAACTGCAAGACTGACCACTGGGTTGTTTCTTACACTCTCCCTGCACAGTGATTAGTTTCCAGTGACAGTGAAGCTGCTATAATCTCAAGTGCTTACTTTAGTTCTTATGCACATGGATAAGCAGGTCAACAGTTTGCTACAACACAGTATTTTCTCTACAGACATCTAGCAGGTAGTGTTGATTAAACCCACTTAACTAATTTGTGTACAACTAAATCTGGGTAAAGTTTGTAAGTGAGCACATTGTTCAAACTTTCATAAAGAGCTGTCTCAACTTGATAATACTCACTGAGAAATCCCATGGAACTTTAATGGTTTTTATTTCAAAATTATTATTGTTCATATTAAGCTTTACAGTTCCTGCAATCTCTCAAAATACCTTTCTTTTCCTATTTATTGTAATTTAAAAAAAAATAGTAGTGTATAATAATTTACCCTCAGGAAGCAATCCTGTAACAGTGACCATCAGCAGTTCTGTTATCTACATTCTACTGAAAAGCATTTGCTTTTCAAATTCCTCTTGAGTGCAATAGGAAAAAAGTAGGAAATAGTGATTACCTCCATTTTTGGCAAATTTTGGTAGCGCCAGGCTATTTTCATAGAATCCTGAAAATCCTCAGACTTAACAGCTGCTGCTTCATCTCCCATTTCCTTTCCATAGGCATCATCAAACAAAGGTGATGGAAGTTCCTACAGGTACAGGGCAAAACAATGTCAGCTGCCTACAGTACAAATGGCAGTTCAGGTTTTATCCACATCCCTCCCCCCCAAGCTACATAGTACAGTTATCTCAGTATAATGGAAAGTTGTAAAACCTACAACAAAGCCTGATTAAAATAACTTTTCTGAAAGACACACTCCTACTGAGCATGCAAACCCCCACATCATTATTACCAGAAAAAATGAATGATACATGTAAAATGATGAATGCAGAATAGAAATACATCATTTTATACTCTGCTTAATACAAATAACACATTCTGAGCAGCATCCATATTCCTCTTTTTAAAAATCTTTCTTTAAAGGTTGATCTCCTAAACTACCACATTTCTGAGAGCCCTGCATAGCAAATTTAAGCCTATTTTAATGGAAGATCTTTCTTAGCTTCTGTAAGTCTTTCAGAAGCATTCAACAGACCACAATAGCCCACAGACACCAGCTGAACACCACTGTAAACTTCTGCTGACCATTAGGCATGGTATCTACTAATGATGGATTTCTCATGAACACAAACACAGGAGTAAAAGAAAGGGGCAAATATTTCAACCTGGATTTTTTATAAGTTTCTAATGCACACTTGCTACCTTTGCTGCATTGCTGAAAACTAAGTAAACAGCACTGGGTGGATACCAAGGACAGCATTCAGAACTCATGCACTGGGCTTTTACAACTACTAGAGAAAAGAAGTACAGTCAAGTTTTCTGGCCAGACTATATGAAACCTGTCTCTGTAAGCTGGAGGGAACAGATCTCCTTAACTGCTTAAGTCAGATCAAAACTTACCTGAAAACTAAGTTTTCATTAAGCAGCAACTCGTGAGAGAGAACTGAGATGTGTCTCAAAGATTAAAAATACACAGAGCTAGCCAGTATCTCTGTTACCATGTATTGGGTATGAAGACATATAAAAAATAAATTTGAAAACTTTAGAAGAATGTCAATCAAAGTATGGGATACACATGAAACTCTGCACATAGTTCGAGTCAAGTGTTATGCTACTTCAGTATTAATGAACTCAGGAGACAAAACCTGCATATAATGCTATACATCATCTTACAAACAATGTGCTATTTTGCTTCTTTAGAGTAAATTAGCATAGTATCTACAATTACTGAAAAAAACAGAACAAGTGTTTCTGATTTCAGGAGAGTCATTTCTATCTTTTTCAGGGGCTGGTCACTACACCTTCTGAGACACGAGGCAATGGAAGCTATGAAAAGTTTTATAAACCTTTTAACTTCAACACAGTGGCAGAATTAGAACAACTGTATCTGTGTATTTCATCAGCGAAGCTGAAGACAGACCTCTTTGAGAAGAAACTGATTTTATTTATTTTCTTTTAGCAAATGAACTACAAAAGCCTGGTAATGGCTATTCACGAGAATGGTTATGTACACAGCTTACATGTTCAGATTTCTTGCAGCTTCTTTAAAAGATACACTTGTATAGAATAAACTTGTATTACTATGGTGGTAAAAATTAAGCTTTATGGGAAGGAAAGCTACATGAAGATTAAAATGCTAATTTAGTATTTACAGTTTTCATTAAAGTTACAGATTTATAACAATTGTTTCAGTAAAAAAAAAAAATAAAAATTACTTCTGTTAACGTTCCATTACATCCACCCAGTAAGAAAGCAGGGAAGCTTTCAAACCAGAGACAAGGATTTCTGACGGGAAAAAAAATGAAAACAGAACAGTGTTCTGAAAGGTTCTGAGAACGTATAGATACAAACATGAGCTGACAAGCACCTCAATGCATTGCACATATATGCAGATACAAATCATCTACATTTAGTTCTAAGAGTATTATATAAAGTATTTTTCTAAAAAAGAAAAAAAAAGTTCATCTGAATTTCTAATTTTATCACTCAGAAATCCATAATCTTATTTCCCAATCAAGGTGTTATTCTGAAAAACACATTACTGAAGAGTTAAACTGTTTTCCAGATGTATTTTCTTAATATTCACAGACATAAACTTCCTATCATAAAAAGGTCTTATAGTGAAGGGCTGCTGATATTTGATCATCTCAAAATATTTCTCAGTTATAGTAATTAAAAAAAACCCAAACCCACCAACTTTAATTTAAAGAAGTGAATTCTGTAAAGAACTAATTCCAAGGCCAAAACAACATTTCCAAATATCTCCTCCTTTCCTTCACCAAGATCAACCGGCTCCCAGGCATTACCTGTAACATTTTATAGGGGTGAGTAGCCTCCATTTCTCTGAAAACAAGTGCCTGCTAGAGATCATAAAATCTTGCCTAAACATTTCATCAAACTCCCTGAGCTTGCCCTTATTTCAGTTACTACCCCTGATACAAGAAGTTGCTCTGCTGTAGCATCACAGGGCAGCTGTCACATCATCTGCAAAGCCAAAACCCAGGAAATGGCATATTTTACCAGAAACAGGATACCAATATTTTCCTAAAGCTATTTAATGCTTTCCCCCTCTTGAATCACTACAAATACCTGCCATTTGTACCACAGGTTCATTATTACTGTACAATAATTTGCAAAGACAAATTTGAGACAGGGACATCAGCTACATAAATTTGCTAATGTGTATTTTACACATAAAACGTATTCCATGCCAAAAAAAACCCAGAGGTCAAGACAATGAGGGACAAGAGGTTCTCCAAGTAACACTGATTAAGTACAAGCTGCTTAAATAACCTCATGTAACACTGAAAAAAAGTTCCTGCCTTCCAGTCATGCACAGAACAAAACCTTCTTACAGGGCACTCTGTGGCAGGGAGACACTACAAATCCAAGCTGTTGACACCAGGGAAACTCAGTCCAAAACAATCAGAGGCAGACACACCATCAGTGCAACCCAATTAAGCACTGTGGTGTGCCTCCACTGCTGCTAAGAACACAGCAGATTAAGAGATCAAGGAAAAATGGTTTCACCTGAAGCTGATAAAGATTTTGGCTGCAAGAGATGGAAACCTATCTAGGTATCCACCCAAAACAGCTTTTCCTGCCAATGAAGTTCACTTTTAATTTCTGACAAAACCGTGAGTTTTTATTTTGACATAATAAAAAACTTCCACCATTAGAAAATGACTCAAACATTGCTAAGTTCACACAAAGCAACATGAGAAAGCCAGGACTCCACACTGTGGCACTGAGCACGTGCACCAGCCCAGGTCTGGTTTACAGAGTCTTTTCCCTTGCTGCCCCACAGAAGGAACCAGGAAAACTTGAAGAACTCTCTAATACCAACAGCAACTCTGACTTCCTCAGCTGCTATTCCAAGACACCTTTACCTAATAACTACTCTCCTTAGCTGAAGAACATGTTTCTTAGATGTTTTTGTCCCTGAGCAAGAAGCAATTTCACACAATGCACTGAGACTGCATTTCTGGGGCTAGTAGGTCTCACAGCCACACAACATTCTATCCTAACAAACACATCCTGAACCCTATTCCTGTATGTGGTGGCTGTGAACTACTTGTAGGTTTTGTACATAATTAGCTGCAATCCGGAAAGGATGGCTTGCCTTTGGAGCCACCTGGTATTTTGAAAACCAGTTGCTTCAGCTTAGCCTGTTACATTAACTTGGCTAAATACAATCCATACTTAAGGACAAACAGGAAAAAACCAGAATTCCAATCTCATTCAAGGTCAGTGTACCTGTCATTTGAACACATTTTATATAAAGAATACTGAACTCATACCTTCAGATTTGTATCCCAACATTATTGCTACTATCCCAGCTTCTGTCTGCCCTCTTTCCTCTGCCATTTACACTACACTGTATGAAGGAGGCAGAACATGCAGGTGCTGTTTGTAGGTATGTGTCCATTGACTAAAGGCCAACATGCCTTGATTAGCCAGCCTGAAAACCACACAAACAGAACTCCCAGGTGGTCACTAATGTTGCTTTTCCTTAGGATGCACTGATTTATGTATCCCAGTCCCTAACTTCAATTAAAAAAAAATCTTTTACCTTTTAATTTGTATTAACGCATTTGGAAATGGGAGAGAGCTTAAAATTGCTTAGAAGGCTTGGGACTGGGGAGAGTTACAGACATTGAATGGTTATATAAACCTGCTTTATGGACAATACTGAAAATACTGAAATGATCCACACATTCCTTTTTATCCTCATATCCTCTTTTATTCTTCACAATAATTAGAACTGGAATAAAAGGCTTCCCCTCTTCTGACATTTTGTTTCAAGGAAATAGCTGTTTCCAAACCTGACCATGCCTTAGTGATGCAGAGCACCTGAGTGAGATAAAGTCTCCAGCTGTCATAACAGAGGTATATTCTTGAAGATGAAGGCTGGCTCCTTGGATATATATTTCACTCAAGTGTCATGAACAGTTTCCTTACTGTCCAAGAACTACAGAGCATTTACCAGTTTTCAGACTGTTCTCTAAACTAGAAAGAAAAGTCATTGTGGAAAGGGTGGAGCAGCCAAAGTGGCTGCAGAGCACAGGCTCCTTCTGGCACAGCCATGGAGTGAAGACCATCCAGCAGGACACCCAGGAGAGTCTGTGACTGACAGGGAAAGGGGGCTAAGATGGGGCTTTTCCTCAAAAACTCTGCAGGTGGGACATTCAGGAGCAGGGTTTTAGCACAACTCCCTCTCAGTGTCATGACAAATTGACACTATTTTGCAGCGGTTGTATTAAATCATTATTTATGTTTAAGAACATACATAAGCACTTAAATCTGCCGAAATCATCAGAGTTTAAAAAAATATTTGGGATTGTGGTTCTAATTTAGGTTTTAATAAATCTATTTTTTTAGAATCAACATCAGAAAACAGTATTATACAATATGTAGAATTTAGTTCCAAAATTTGACCAAGAATTTGGAAATAAAAGTGTTATTTAAACAATGAACTAAGAAAAGGAGAGTTATCAGCCCATAATATATCTATTTAATCTATTTTTCCTTAAAAATACCTTAGCTCCCACATCATATAGAGATGAAAAGCTTTGGGACTGACAAATCTGTGGCATCAGTGTGTCAAATTCTGAGAACTGTTACATTCTCCCAGGCTAAAAGAAGACAAATCTTTCATAAGGTATATAAAAAAACAAAGCATGTAGCAATGCATTAGTTAAAAAACAAAACCCAACACAAACATACAGCATTTCTTGGGGTCAACTAAAATACAAGTCTTTGCTATGCAGCATGAACCCACAAAAAGGCAGACAAGTGCTAAAGTTAATAAGGGCAGTTTGGCTGGAGAGAAGGAAGCTTGTTGCTGTTTTAAAATATTAAAAAAACAAAGTTTGTGAGAAAAAAATCGGTTTTCTAAATGACAGTGCAATTAAAATGATTTTGTTTCCTGCAAACCAAGCTATGAAGGCTTTATTGCAAACATGAAATAATGTTCTTTAGTAATAAACCTTTTATCTTTGCCATAAACCAGTGCACAACCTGTGTCTGCCAGCAATCCAGGTCTTTCTGTGTTTGCTGCCACATTGCTCTGCCTGCCTTGTTTTGGCAGATGCACGAAGCAAAATCAGATTCTAACAGTTTGACCCCTCTCACTTCTTATGTTCTCTAGGGGATAATAAAATCCAAGATACAATCCCACAGCAGTTAATGAAGCTTAACCTCACACCCTCTTAATTACCAATGCATTACACCAACTATAGGCATCATACTCCTCTCTAAGCTATTTTACAATTCTAAAGAAGTACTACTGTGCTATTATTTGGCAACATAATCCAAGCTGTATGTGAAATCCCTCTCACATAAAATCCTTTGATCCTTACAGGTTTCAATAACTGTATAATTAATAGTACTTAAGAATTTAAAACATTATCTATTTATATATCAATAAGTATGTTGTTCAAATGGGTTTATGCAACCACTTTGCAATGCAGTTATTATCACAAGTATGATGAAAGAAACTTGAAATAATACTAAAGGGAGTACGATTCACTGTTGATTTCTAACTGCAACAATATTTAAATAGTTTAAATTCACATGAATTTAAGGCTCTTTTTCATTATGTTAATTTTTAGTATTTAAAGGACACCAGATGGGAAGTCAGGAAGGGTAAATATTTTCTTTTCAATACTGTATTATATAAATGTCAGTTTAAAGGGCCCTACTTCCAAAAGGAGGGAGGATTCTATTTTGATTGTAAATACTTGTGAATACAAGGTCTGTTCTTAAAGAACATAAATGACTGGATACAGAACTTTTCTCCTTTCAGTGGCCCTTGTACAACAATTTACTTCCATCTCCAGGTAAGGCTCTTCTAAGGAAATTTTTCCTTGACATTCAGAAAGACCAAATGGATGTCAACCTAGGATAAATGAGAATTGTGTGAAAAGGGAAGCAATATTCCTCTGTTTCAGGAAATAAAAAAGGTTAATTGCAAGTACTCCAAGGGATATTTTAACCCAACAGCATATATTCTCTACTGCACATACACAGAAGTAAACTCTACAGTCAAGCCATGAAGCTCTTTGTTGTAACTTCCTTGCATTATGGCTCCACTTCACAACATTGAAACCCAGGAATGCATGAGAAAAGATTAGATGGTTAAAATAAAATAATTAATATCTTTCCTGAATCAGTTCATGGATGCTTAAGTATGTAAAAGACAAACACAGCAGACACTGAGGTAGTAAAAGAAGTAACATGAAAAAAATAAATAAAAATCAAAATGCCCCTGTCCAAACTCCTGTAAACTCTTCTGCAGTGTACAATGCACTAGCCAAAACATATTTAATATGCATTATTCATTAAAACCTTCAGAGCTGAGCACTGTAAGCAACAGTTCATTAATTGAGCAAACCATTCTACAAAATTCCCAATTAGATCTGTAAAATTGATGTTTCTGAACATTGAAGCCTAAACATTTGGCTTTTATCATTTTTATAATACACTTAGCAGAGTAAGATGTGTGCTTTAAAAATACCCCATAATTTCAGAACTAGGGTGATGAAAAAAAAAATCCTCATGAACAGACAAGGATTGGTAGAGAGAAAACTTTAAATTTAAGCCAAACATTTATTTCCTCTGGTTCTGGAAAAGCATTTTATTAGATTGGTCTGAACTTAAGACAAAGATGACGCTTTACACTTCAGAGAGATCCCAGAGTGGGTACTTTTTAAAAGGATTTCATTCTTTTTAAACAGAAGTGATTATTTTTTTTTCACACTCTTAAAACTTCTTTGTCAAGTTTATAACATGGTTCATAATTGAGAAAATCTCACAATATAGTCAAAATATTTGCGTTTTAACAACAAAAAATGTAAAACATATTCCATCTACCCAATGTGCAAGCAAGAAAAGAAAACAGATGAGCAAGAGCGACAATTAAGAAATCAGATTTTTCAGCTCAGACAGCTGCCAGACTATGGTTCAACCCCAGTGTTTATGGGACCACAAGACTTCAGAAAGAGAGATAGCTGGTACAAAGTTCACTCCTGCTGTAACTGCAGTTGGATTTCTATGAATTAAATGAAATCATTTAACAGATGCAGCAGCTGAATCACTGTAACAAGTTAACGTACTTTGAAAATATAATTAGAAGAATACAAGTGTAGTCCTATTTACACATATATTTTTACCTTTCAAGTTATGCTTTTAATTTATGTAGCACCTAGAAACATCAGATGACAGAAGAAATACCTCTTCCATTCATACATGGTTTCTTTCCCAACACCAGATAGTCAAGAGACAGGAAGGAGTTAGAATAGTCTCTTAAAAAAATGGAAGGTCTGACAGCCTGACCATTTCTTCCAGGGTTGCACTTTAATTTTTGCCAAAACAATGTTTTGGAATCACATCTATGAGGGGAAAAATGTAAGCATCGTGGTTGAATGTACATTGCTGGAATAAAAATCCACATAGCTGTTTTCTTTCAAGATGTTTGCACACATAATAATACATCCCTGAAGCTCAGCAGATGGTTTATTGCTGGTTTTGTAAATAACCCTGGAAATAACAAAAGTACTTTTTGCTAGGTTCTTCCTGCATTCACCTTTTGAGCAGGAAAAGAGGAAATGTGCACTTTTTGTTCCTCAGGTCTGCCCAACTATAACCAGCTTGGTGGAAGAACTTTTGGAGTCTTTATAATTAAGAAAAATGCCTTTTAAAATATACTTTCAAGTATATTTTCAGCTTGGAAAGAATTTAAAAAAAAAAAAAGTTTCTGGAGGTTTTTTTCATCTTGTCCCTAATTTATTTTTTTTTTTTAATAAGCCACTACACTTCCCTACAAGCACCTCCCAGCTTAGGGAAGCTGCATTCTCCCTTTCACTGTGGTACTCTGCACCACCCCTGTGGTTCCACCTGACTGGTGTGATTTCAGGATGCATCCAGCAAACCCTGTGAAGTTGTGTATCTCACTCAGGGGCACACTGAGGGCTTTACTACTCAGAAGAATATATTTATTTAATATATTTAAATTATATATTATATATATTTAAATATATAAAATTATATATTTTAAAATATATGTACTACTCTTCTGTGTAGCTCTCCAGAGAGAAAACTGCACGTATTTAATTTTAAAACTTGCGAGTACAATAACACAAGATGTACAAGTGATATACTGCTTCATGGCCTAGCAGGGTAAGTCTCAAAGGACTTGATGTGGGATAGACTTTTGGGGGATGCATTTCCTTCTGGGAAGGCTATCCTGTATAGCAGAAGTAGGAATAAGATGGCCACCACAAGCAGTAGACTCATCGATGATGTCAAAGTCCTTTTTTTCCCTGAAGGATGTGCTCTTCATCATCTCTTCTTGCAAGAGAACCTCCAAAAGGCATTCTCAGCAGAGTACAGAAGTAGCCTGTAATAAAATTCCAGCTTCAAGACAGAAATACCATTGAAAGGCACTAACTGAACAAAGCTTTCAACTTCTTCATAGGAGACGAACAAACACATTTCTAGAAAGCAATTCTGGACCTCCCACTCTTCCACCTCAGGGCTCCAGGTACCAAATGGACTGGTCACCGATCTGGCATCAGCCAGGGTCCCACAGGGAAATGGCAGTGCTACTGGGGATGCTGGTTTCTGTTTCCCAGCACAAAGGAAGACCTCTAAGAGAGGTGGGGGTGGAAGGGACCCTAAAGATCATCTCATTCCAACCCCTTGCCACGGGCAACACCACCTTCCAGTAGATCATGTTGCTCAAAGCCCCACCAAACCTGGCCTTGAACACTTGCAGGGGTGGGGCATCTACAAGTTCTCTGGGCAACCTGTGCCAATGTCTCACAACCCTCACAGTGAAGAATTCATCCCTTATAACTAATTTAAACCTACCCTGTTTCAGTTTAAAGCCACTCCCTGTCGTCCTATCACTGCATGCCCTGGTAAAAAGTCCCTCTCCAGCTCTCCTGTAACCCCCTTTAGGTGCTGGAGGCTGTGGGAAGGTTTCCCCAGAGTCTTCTCTCCTCCAGGCTGAACAACCCAAGCTCTCCCAGCCTGTCTCCACAGCTGAGGTGCTCCAGCCCTCTGATCATCGTTGTGGCCTCCTCTGGACTCGATCCAGCAGGTCTGTGCCCTTTTTATGTTGGGGAGCCCAGAGCTGGGTGCAGTGCTCCAGGTGGGGTCTCACCAGAGCAGAGCAGAGGAGCAGAATCCCCTCCCTCACCTGCTGCCCACACAGCTTTGGGTGCAGCCCAGGACACGTTTGGCTTTCTGGGCTGTGAGTGCACATGGCTGGGGCATGTCAAGCTTCTCATGCACCAAAACCCCCAAGGCCTTTTCCTCAGGGCTGCTCTCAATCCATTCTCCACCCAGCCTGTGTTTGTGCTTGGCACTGTCTCAACCTACATGCAGGACTTTGCTCTTGGCCTGTTGAACTTCATGAGGTTCACACGAGCCCACCTCTCCAGCCTGTCCATGTACCTCCGGATGCCTTCCCTTCCCTCCAGTGTGTCGACTGCACCACACAGCGTGGTGTTGTCAGCCAGCTCGCTGAGGGTGCACTCCATCCCATTCTGGACAGGTTCCATGACAAAAGTAACTCAACTGACAGCAATCTTTATTGTCAAGGTGAGTTATAACTGGCAAACATAATCCATTTTTTTCTCATTAACACTTGCGAGCGTCAGTTCCCCCCTCAACCCTAAATAACATAATTAGGAATAAAGGTAAAGAAATTCTTTCATAGACATTTTAGGCAGTTGTAGAATTTTAATGCCAAATCTGGAGTAATTTTATTATTAAATAAATTTCCCATTTACCAGTGGAAGTAGTTTTATTTTATGATCTATCACAGAATTTGCTGTATAATTTCCTTATTATACACTATTCCCAGTATTTTTGCCCTTAGAGTAAAAAGTTGCCTTTTTTTGAAGAATTCAGATTGAACAGAAATGCTCTCAAATGTTTAAAATACCTTCTACCAGCATGTATATAGTTCTGTAGGTTTTACCAGAGGTGTATAATTTTTCAGCATTACATCTTAATGCCAGTTTCCTGAAGGAGCTTTGACTACAAAAGGCACGAATATGTTTTCAAAGGATGATGGATAAATTGGTGGGTGGTAATATAATATATCTTAGGCAGCTGATCAGGGCTTTTTATCCTCTGCTTGTCTTTTAGTTATACACAATTTCAAGATAATTATGGTCTATAAGCATGTCTTTTCCCCTTCCTACTACCAGCAATATTTGTCTTGGTTATAGGTTCAAGAAACTTCCGATCACATCATAAAATTGGAATAGGGCAATTATGGCACCTCGGGAGAGAACTGAACATTAGCAGACTGACCAAACAATATGGACATTTAATATGGACATACTATGGACAGTTAATGAACTGCCTTTATGTAATACACCAGTTAATTAGAATATTAGCTATGAAATATAATGAATCCATACTAGAATTTTTTAAAATAAACCCCAAGCATGATGTGCAATTCAGGCTGATATGTACCATGTCTATGTTGCCTTTCCAGTGAAGAATACAGTCCAATCAGGTAACAAAAATAAATTAATTATTAATCTCATTAAATTAAATGCTTTGTTATTCAATGGTCAGAAGTGCTGCATTAAAATCCTGAAGTGGAGGAGTCATCCAAATCCCAAACAGCTCACTTTTATGACAGGAGAGGACTTCTTGAAACACCTGAATGAGAGTTAGTTCACTGACACAATATAAGTCAGAGAAATCAACTCTACTGTGCCCTGTCTGCTAAGTAAAGGAAGTGTTGAAAAGTCAAGCCATGAGTTAAAAGCACAGACAAGAATATTCTGGATACACAAATGGAGGAAGAACACAAAACTAAATTGTGTGTTCCTAAACATTCCTGCAGCAATATTGTCCATCCATTTATAGTCTTTTACAGTAACGTCACTACAGAGCAAAAACAGGGGAATGCAGTGTTATTGCCTTCTGACTACCCCTGAAAATTAAGAAGGAAAAGTTTTTCCAGATTAGACAACAGAGCTCAACAAGGCACATCAAACTAACTGACCACAGACTCAAACTGGTACAAGGGCAGATGACTGGAACAATGTCTGTTAAATAACTTGCAAGAGTATAAAGGAGCTGAGAAAAAATATGACAGTCTGTGAACAACTGAATCAAAGGTGAATGAAAGCTACTCCCATTTTAAGAAAATTTAATGCCCTGCAATAAAAATACTCATTTGAATAACTTAATTTGATTAGAAATACAACTGCAATAATCATGGACTGTACAGCCAGGGAGTCAATGACTTGATTATCAGTTATTAAAAACCAATTATTATTAAAAAATATATTATGTCATCATACTTAAAAATCAAATTGTAATGTATCTTTTTAGGCTTCATTCTAAAGCACAAGAACAAATGATAAATTTCACCCCTAAAGGAAGCCTATTTATGTTCAAGATCATTGAAAAAACTATTAGATTTTTTACAATGCAGTCATATAATTTCACTTAGAATATACTTCTTCCTGAATGCTGAAGTTCATATTGAATAGGTAAGGCATAGAATTTCCTATCACTTGGTAAGAAAACAGAAAAGTAATCATTTTGTCCAGAAATAGTCTCTGAAGACACTTAAGGGAATAGCCAGACTTCACTTGATGCAGAAGTAATCAGTAAATTACATGCTACTTCTGATATTAGAAAAATGCAGCCTTAGAAAGAAATAAAATATTTGATGAAATTTTGTAAGATTATCCTCTCACTTCAGCACTTTTTGTACTGTTGATCAGGCTTTTTCCTTTATATAATTTTCTTGTAATAGAAACTATCAGTGTTTGATTAGGAGTCCACTGAAGTCTGAAACGATCCCTTCTGAATGACCTGGTCCAAAGCTGACCACGTTCCCTAGTACAAAAAAGGAGTCAGAATGAAATGTAAGTGTAAAGGAACTTGTAAAGATGTTAAGTGATATTTTTATTTTCTGTGAGAAACTACAATAAATATCTACACACACTGTGCATTGTTGCCACCACAACATACTGGAAGCACCTTAACTACTTGTCCTGATAAGCTGGTGAAAACTGTGGAGAGTTGGGTTTACTCAAACCTTTCCACTAAGCCAGTGAGTCTGTCTGGTTTTCATGTATAACCAAAGGATAAGATGGCTCCAAGCCTGACTTGGCCTTGGGAGGATCTTACTGCTGTGCACAGATGGAAGTTAGGGAGCTAAATTATTCCTAAATCTGGCTAGTGCAAATACTCCTGCACTTCCCAACACATTCTTATGAACCACTGAGATTAATTAATTTGTTACTACACAATACAAACACTATAAAATGTATTTAAGTTCATCAAAAGATTACAGCTTTACTTGTCAAAAGCAATGAGTCTTATTTACCTTCAAGATGTTGTCAGGATGCTCTTTAGCAGAAGCAACAAACAGGTCATGTCCACAGACAATTCCCTCTGCGAGAAAATACTTGAACAACAAATTGGAGTACAGACCATATTTATCTTCCTCTGTGAAAACAAGAATGGGTGGAATTTTTCTTGTTAGATACATCACCCACCTGTATGTTCACAACACTGTAAAAGGCCTCTTTTGCTCTGTCTCCTGGAGTATATAATGTACAACAGATCACAGGTAAAACAGAATTCCACAACTTTAAAAATAATTTTTCATAATACTATATTTAAAATTTTTCAAGACACAGAAATAGCTCTCAATTCTGCATTTGATTCTAAGATGGGGATGGGATACAGCAAATCAGTATTATCTTTCTTTCAAGGCTTCTCATAAGTATCGGCTAAGATTACTGAATTTATGGGTTAATGGGAGGGGGTTTGTTAATTTAGGAGAATTATATTAATGTTTGTATTATTAGTGTTTAAAATATTAATCAACTTGTTTAAAATACCTATTAATTGATGCTTTTCAAAATTCAATCATATTTGGCACACCAAAGCTATACAGAGGTATCACTTTTTACAGAGACATTCCTACACCTGCATTTCTTTCAAAGCTGAGAAAACTACAAAAACAGGCAAATCAAATGGCTATATTGAAAAAAAAAAACAACAAACAATTTGCAACATTGTTTATGGAAGTTAACCAGAGCAAAACCAGGAACACACTCAAAAGACACATGAATTTACAGTTTAAGAAGTGAGACAATAGATGTTAGCAGACATTGTGAATACTCACCTACTGAAATTAAAATACAAACCCCCACTGGCTTCAGAAAGGCCAGTATTTCCTTCAGCTTCTTTGTTGCAACTTAAGTATCAGAAACTACCAGAATTAGAAAATCTTAATGAACTTCATACAATTAAACTTATCATAACCTAAAGCTATGGGGGAAGTGAATGACGTAACTGAAACCTGAATCATCCCTGATGTTCTTTATTTCTACGAAATACCAACAGCAGCAGTGTTATGCTAACTAAAAGAGTTCCCAACAGTATAACTGAGCCATTAATTGTCCCATAAAATTTTAGATCATGCCCTTTGGAACAACATATTCCTGACGTTTATTTAGAAAGGTATCTGAACTGTTCTGTTTGGGAGAAAAGTGATGGCGCAACGTAAGGTTTCATGTTTTCAACTGCTCATCTGGCTGCTGGAGGATGTTCATGAGCATGTTGTGGCACAAAAAACACAGAGAGAGATCGATCTTCTTTATATAGAACTAAGATGACTCAATCCATTCCTTGTGTGACTTGGAAACAATTTCCTCCCTACACATATGAAATAGCTAAAAACTCCAAAAAAAGCAGAAAACCAATAATAAAGATGGAAAATTAGGAAGTTGTCATTCATATCTAACAAAAATATTATAACTTCTCTATGTATCCAAACACAATGTTTTGGAGCTTAAGAGTCAAAAGGAACCAATGAAGGGAGGGGAGGAAGGGAAGAAGGAAGGAAGAAAGGAGAGGAGAGGAGAGGGGAGAGGAAAGAGGAAAGAGGAAAGAGGAGAGGAGAAGAAAGAGGAAAGAAAGAGGAAAGAAAGAGGAAAGAAAGAGGAAAGAAAGAGGAAAGAAAGAGGAAAGAAAGAGGAAAGAAAGAGGAAAGAAAGAGGAAAGAAAGAGGAAAGAAAGAGGAAAGAAAGAGGAAAGGAAAAGGAACAGAATAGTGTTGCACTGCTACACTCCTGATATCATGCACAACTACTGATACTTTCAGTGCTAAGATTAACAAGAAATTCAAACCACAGGTATTCCAAATAACTGGAAAAGAAATATTTCTCAAAGAGATCTTGCCTATTCTCCATGGCATATTACGTAAAACAGAATTTGTTTCCTGTTTCTTTTTATTTCACTTTTAAATTTAGTATTTGGGATACTTTTTTACTTTTTAAAGGCAAAAAGTATACACTTACAATTTTGGAAATGTGTATCTTTAATTTCTTTTTTCTTCTTCATAATAATCTCTAAAGACACAGTGCCAAGATTACATATTTTGTTATACAAAGAAATATTTATTTAAAAGTTTCCCCTTCATTAAACCCAAGAAATGAACTAGAAGTGACTCTAAAGCAACATTTCAAGGCAGAGAGAAAAATGCTTCATAACACAGTCATTAAGATAGGAAATTAAATAAAACTGGATATCCAAGGAAACCAAAGGGAATACATAATTACAACACTATCATTACTAGTACTAGCCATTGACATATCCAGTTTATTGTAGACTCTTAGGGTTTCAAGAACTCAGACTGTATCATATAATTTAACTCTGATACTGTTAACCTGCTTATCTTTAAAAAAACCCAACCAACAGTCCAGTGCTATGGACACACCTGTGTTGTAAAAGGTTTACTGGTGCCAGTGCTGGGTCCCTTACTAACATTTCAGCAGGACTGATTTCCAAAAGCATTACAGAATTACAAAGTGCAATTTCCTTGGGAGTTTGGAGCTCTTAATTAAATATTTGAATGTAGTTTAAGGTCATGGCTTATAAAACCATAAGTAGTGTCACTGAAGAACTGACTCCCTCTTAACTCAGCTCCATTCATCACTGCATGGTGACTGAGGATGTACATCCATGTATGAGACCAGGATGGAGACAAGACTCAATCCAGATAAAACTGAATCACTCAAGTTTCAGAAGCAAAAAGTAGAACTGACACTATGCAAAGTTATGAAAAAGTACTACAGTCTTCTTTTGTATGTATAGTCTTTGGAGCCTGCTTAGATCTTGAACTGCTTCAACAAGAGGAAAATACAATCCATACACAGAGTGCCCCTTATAACTGCAGTCCAGGAACATCTACAGCTCCTGTCCCTCAAACATTGGCTCTCTCTAGTTATTTATGCTTTGGTTGGTTACTGCAATATCATTGGTAATATATTATTCACAGGATATTGATTTCCATGCGCTAATCTCCATCTAGGAAGCTCTAGGCTCTCTAGAAATCAAAGCAATAGCATGGTATCTACTTCATTTTTTAAAATTTTCTGAACTACCTGAAAGAAGCCACCCTGTAACCACATCACTGCAGAAGATATCAGTGGAGGGAGACAATTCTATTACATCTCCCCATCTTCAGACAAAAAAACAGGAAAAGGAACACTCCTTGGGTGCCCTGGAAGGATCCTCAGCTGTAATATTTACAATATCCTTGGTGAAAAAAAAGTCAATCTTCGTTTCTTAATTTTTATTATAGGATAATGTTCACCTTCTTCACCATTTGAGGCACAGAAATCCTGAGCTTTACTGCACTGACTGATATTTAATGGAATAGAAGCAAATACCTCATCTATTCTAGGTATTTTATCACTTGTGTATGTGCAGCAATTACACAGGAAAGTGTTTCTGGATCATCATTTTTGATACTAATTATTCCTTAGAAAGTAAACAACATGCCCAATTTTCTGCCAAACATAACACAGAAACTCCATAAACTGTGGATAAATGCAGGAAATCACACTGAGAGTTGATGATTATTTAACTAAACTAAGAGGAAATAAGGCTGTTGCAGCAAAGAAGTTTTACTCAAATTTTATCTGAAATGTTAAAACAAGCTGCAGAAGTAAAGCAACGAGGAACAGGGATATAAGCCCTTTTACTGACTTATCCAAGATGATAATTAATTTTATTGACTCCTTGATTTACTTGTAATATAACAGGACTAGAGATGTTCTTATACTGTCACATCATTCCAAAACATATTTTGCAAAACAACAGGAATTTTCAATTTAGCAAATTAAAGAAATCAACATTCAGTGTAAGGACATATCATTTTAGCACTAGTCTTTCCCTTAGTCTGCTTACCTTGATTTTCATAACTGTAAACTTCAAGTAAAAATAGGAAATTAAGTATTGGAAAGTGATCTAAATATAAACCACCTCATAGTCTGCTACAGTACTCTAAGGATTAAATGTGTCTCAGAAAGCCTTTACAAACAGTGCATCTGGAATTGTTAAAGTCAATGCATCTGTAAGAATCTCTCAGTTCTTCAATTTGTCAGATAGAGGATGGCTTTTTATTGATTCATTTCTAGGTCACTAAACTTTTGTGGTATTCAAAGGATCTAAAGTGCACCCATATGGGGCTTTTCTGATAGCATCCATTGTACCCGGGCCTCAATAGTTATGTTACTATTCAAAACCATAGCAGTACAGCTTTCTTTCTTCTTGTAAATAAACACACAAATCATTTAGCACAGGTACCTCAGTAGCTCACTGATTATTTTCACAGAATGAAACAATTGTCTGACAATGCTAGGACTTACTATCTTGATGGCTAGGATAAATTTTCAACTGTTACCTTTATTTTTCCAAACTACACCCACATCCAAAAGAACTCCCTCCATTCTGGACATGTAGGAACTAACACTTGAGTTCATTTCGGTCAGGCAAACACTTAAGACAAGCCTGGCCCAAATCTTTGTTCTCAGCCTCCACAGTAAAGAGCTGTACCATATGCAGCCTTCATTGGGAACTTCACTTCTAGATAATAAGGCACATGAACAAATAAGACTCTTGCAGCTGCAGACCCTTTTCTGGTCTGGTCACTACAAGTCCCACAGCCCTCCACTACTTTCTCTGATTCTTTCTCAACAAAGAGAAAGTTCCACAGCTAAGTCCCAGCTGAGCAACTAGTGAAGCATGAAACTATACAAGGAAAAGAGATTATTTACCTAGAAGTTATGCATATTGTCTCCAGGACAAAACCTCTTCTGATCCTACAGATAAGGACATAAATAAAAGAGTTTATTGTGATCGTTATCTACTGGTCTCCTTCCACAACAGCATTGCTTTCGTGGCTGGAACAGTCATGAAGAGAAAGCAGGATTGTCAGTGTGAGTACAATGAATTCCAACATATATCCATGCTGAATACTGAGGGTAAAGACCAATTCCTATTTATGACTCTTTTCACCACTACACTATATAGTCTACCAGATACATGAGAGACATTCTCAACACCTTTGTGCATGGACTGTCTGTAGCTGCTACTCAAAGAAATGCGTGGGTCATAGAATTAGGTATAAGTCCTGAAGGCCCTGGACTTTATGTAGGGTGGAGAAAACAAAGAGCAGATAGCAGTGAGGCACTGCAATTATGTAATTTATATAAAAAGAGGAAAAAAACAAATTATAAACATTGGTATGTAACTTCTCCCTCTAAACAGAGGTATTCATGTTCCAAGAGAGGGATACAGAATAAGCACTAGAACTTGAAGAGGAACAAAAAATCAAGAATAAAATCCACCATAAGATAACAAATACGTACAGATAATGTTTATAATATCTGACTTTAAAACATCAGTATAATAAACAACATGGAGGTCTTTGAAAAACTCCAGCAATAATTTGTAGTAGAATTGCTTAAAACCATGAGAGCTGCAAAAGGGAAAAACAGGACTGCAACAATGCAATGAACAGATAGCTTATTTTTTTGCCCTCTGTACAAAGTCTAGACAGGTTGCCCTAAAGCTGCCAAAAGCCTGTCATAGTCTATCAGTATCGATAATTTTTTAACCAGATAGTTCTACAGTAGGTCCTGTGACCTAAGGTGTGTCTTTCTGTAGCTATGAAACATCTCCCTGAATTGCTGCAGGTTATAAAATGCGATTATTTTAATAATCTGAAATTCCATTTAAAAGATACGTTTCTAATGTCCACATTTACTAAGCCTGAGGGGATATACTTTGTGTCACTTGCATTTAATTAGCACATGCCAAAGCGGAGTTGTCAAACATATAAGTTACAATATCTGGCATTTGGCCATACTTCAGAAAGGTGAATTTTGGTAACTGGTACTTTGTAGAATTATATTTAGCAAATCACTGTTTTGTACATCACTCGAGATTATCTTTTTCAGCTTTAAAAAAGAAGATAAATTCAGTTATATTGACAAGTGAAGAGAGCTCTTATGAGTCAGGTTAAATTGTATGACTAACAAAAATAATAGTAGCTAATTAAAGCAGCTGAAACTGCTTCAAGGCTTAGAACATGCAAGTATAGACCTGCTTTTAACCAGACAACTTTAACTTTTAATAACTGACCTCAGCTACCAACAAAAGTCCTCCTACTGATAATCTTTGAAACATCTAGCTGTCAAGGACCTTGACAAAACTAGAGCATCTTAAAGGTAGGTAAGAATATGTTCTTATACAGTACCCAGGACAGACCTATTCAAGCCCACTGCAACTCACTATGGAGAATGTGTCACAAAAACAAGGCTTATATTTAAAAACAAAGTAACATCCTTCTGGAAATTCTTCCCGAGGCTGGCAAAGCAGACCTACAACAGGTTGAAGTACACGGGAAAGGGAAAGGAGTGTGCTTAATAAACAGCTACACACCTTGTTTTGAAAGGGGAGAGTCTTCTGGAGAGATGATCTTCTGAAGCAGTTTAAGATGAAACCACAAACAAGTGGTCTTATATTTATACTGAACAAACTGGTTTGATATTTTCACATCAGAATGCTTGTTATAAACCCATTACAATTAGATTTTTTGAAACTAAAGTACTAGTTAACTAAAGAACTAAACATTCTTGTTACATGAAAAAAAACAAGAAGTGTCAAGCTCCTCTAGAAACCAGGATCTTGCACGAGACTACCATGTGCTTCAGCTCTTTAATTCTCATATAATTAAAGCAATGTCAAAAGATTGTACTATAGAATTAAGTTCAACTGAAAATCAAAATGTTCTTTACTGTGAGTTGAGTTTAAAAAATTGTACACTTAACTTTCATACAATATTTTACAGTCTTATCAAGTAAGCTGTGCCATTACTATATCTCAGAACACAACAGTTAAAATAAATATTTTAATACCCTGAATCTACTATTATTTGGTTAAATTAACCAAGTTAATGTGTCAGATAATGAAGATGAGCATTTAATTTGCAAAGGGAGCTAAGCTAAAAGTAATGCAATTTATTCTTGCCTTAGAGAATACTGAAGGAAGGGGGAAGAATTTAACCTTTTTATAACACTTGGAGTAGAAGACTGAAAGATCTTCCTAGGAGGTTTATCACTGACAGCTTCAATCCTGATAATACTAAGCTTGCCTAGACTAATCTCATGACAGAATTTTTGGTATACTGACAGGATATTCTAACAATGCAGTTACAAGTCTACCTGCACCAACTTTAAAAGTGAGTCTAAAAATTTTTAGACTATTGAGTCATGAATAAATACAGTTCCCACATTCAGACTTTCTGTATATATGTTTCAAAATAACATATGTAAGTCTGATTTGGGGAAAAAAAATTGTAAGATCTGAGACATTCTCTTTCGTGTTTTTGCAAAGCTAAGTTTAGTATTAGATCATAAACACACAACCAACATAAGGATAAGTAAATTAAAACCTACCACTAGTATTGCCAGTCACGTGCTCAGAGGAGAGGAAACAAATGTTCAGTTAAAAATCCTATCATGTTCAAATCATTGAGTCCTGTCATCTCTTTCATTAGAACACAAAGCTCACTGCCTTCATCTGGTGCCACCGAGGTCAGGTCAAATGGGTGGCCAGCCCTGTGTTCAACAAGTAGCCAAAAGCAGGTATTTAGGAAGGGGGAATAAGAACTGAAGAAGCAAATGTGATTCTTCACACAGCACTTGCTCTGCCTTCCACTATGCGCAGCCCAAGGACTTTCTTGGCTGGATTTGGTCCCACTAACCAAAGGAAGCGAAAGGCTTTTCTCTTCCATCAACCTGCCAGGTGTCCACTGAGCCCATGACTGCTTTGCGCACCCTCAGTCCCTCATGGCCAAGTGTTCCACCACCACTCTAGAACAACTTCCTTTAGTTTAATGACAATTTTCCTGCCTGTAGGTTCATTTGATACCCCCAGTTTGTCTACCGGAAGGGGCAGAGAATATTATAATGGGAAGACAAAACACAATTAATCTGGTTTCATAATCTGTGATTTATGTAAAATATAACAGGTTCTAACATTATTTTTTTCCTCCTTCCTTTACTGTAGCAAGATTGCAGCTCTTTTCAAACTGAGATTAGTCTGAATTAGGTAATGTCGATTATTTTATCTGTCAGGCAACCATTCAAATCACTTAATCTGCACCACAGCATACATTTATTTATATACTTTATGCAAAAATCAACATTTTCTAAGATTCGGTGACACATCAATAACTGCCTCTAATGATGGATAAACAGAGAAATAAAAACTAGCCTTAAAGTAACAAGAGCAATTAGTTTGTTTGATGGCAAACAGAAAATGTTCGGCCTCTAGTGCAGGTTACATGAGCCCTATACCAAAAGAAAATAACACAATGTAATTCCTACAGTGGCAAAGAGATATTTCAAATAAGTTTTCCCCAAATTTCACTGGTTGGTTCTTTAGTGTTAAGACTAATTCAAAATATTGCAAATATTCAAAATATTGAACCAAAATTCTAGATACAAATGCAATCGCCCAAGTGCTGGTTGTCATCCCACAGTGAAACTAAACACACACAAAATACTGGGACCACAATGTTCTCTTCCCTTTCAGAAAATGAATGAAAATAACTGAGTAAATCTGTCTTAATGCTGAAGATCCACACTCTGAAGAGCTGCTTGTCTACTGGTGCCTATCACTGAAGACATGATTGTTTTTGCCTTTGCATAAGGCATGTTAAACAGTACTACTAGAAATACTTCCAAGTGAACAGGAGACTAAATTTCTTGGAAGTAAAAAGCCTACTTCAGAACATCAGGAAGGATATAACGGGAAAGATTTTTCTCTCTCGCATCCAGTTGAAGAGGAATGATAGAGCAGTTGGTGGGCACCTGGTGTCTGGCCAAGGTCAACCCACCACAATCCTTGTTTATTCCTGAGCTATAGTTCAAGGCCTGCCATCCAGTGACTGCTCCATCAGCATTCAAAAACAGAAACTGTATTTTCTCGTCTTCCAGTTCTTCCATTCCTTCACTGCCTTCTACTAGTCCTCACAAATAGTAAAGGTCCCAGCACTTTTTCAGCAAGCTCTCAAAATAATCTGCAGGTACAACTTTGACACCACCCAAAACACGTAGTCAGATGTCTGTTCTGTCCCTGGGCAAGGCTGAAGTCTACTCACTGTTCCCAGTTATGACACTCAAGAGATCTCAGCACTCCTTCTGGGTGAAGATAAATAAAAAACCCTTCATTTTTTTGCATTTTTCAGTATCAACTCCAACTAGTTTTTCTACTTAATTAACTAATCAGACCTTCACTTGGGCTTCTAATAACTATTCAGGTACTAAAGAAAAATCTTTATTAACCTTAATAATTTTTGCTACTTTTTTTCTTACCCTGGAGCAGAGTTTTTCAGATTTTGTCCCTAAACTCCAATTTTACAATTTTGCACTGATCCTTAACCACCTGTGAGGACTTCAAGAACTCAAGATGCCTTACTGCACTTTCAGTCTTCTGAATGAAACTGGCCTTTTAATCTGTAGTAACACTTTGGGTTTAATTCTATCTATATGATTTTAACTACATTTCCATGCCTGTTGGTGGTTGTCTTCCTGTCATGCATTATTTTAACTTAAAATAATAATAATTAATTTTTAAGTATTTAATGCAGGATTTGGGGCATTTAATACATAGGCACTCAGACATTACCTCTGGTATATCAAATAGCTTTGCAATGAGGTAGGTTTTTGTCCCTTCTGCAAATAACGGAGGAAACAATCACACAACTTTCTAGACTCCAACACTACAGAGATATTGCAGTGACTGGAAAACTAAAAGTTACATCTGCTGTCCCCAGGATCCTAGTTTTCTCTTCCAGCAACTCCGTATGAAAAGGTAGTATTAAATTTGTTATACTACTCAAGTTGTGAACTCGTATTACAGATGCTGATGTTTTCCACATAACTACAGGTGCTTCTCTAATAACTATTTTTTTTTTCCCACCCCTGTAATATCACTTCTTACCACTAGGAAAGTAGTAAGCTTGAAAGCTTCTCTTAAGAACCACAAATGTGATAAGCACTTAAAACAGGAAAAAAAAAATCCATTTCTACCATGATTTTGAAGTTGTTTTGTGTCCTCAGAAGCCCAAGATTAATTAACTAATGTAATAAACCAGGTGGTATCTCCTTCAATTTCTCCTCTGCAATAATGATAATCTTTCCTCATATGCTGAAACTGTAAGAACTTACAAGATCAACTTGTGAGAAGCTAAGACTTCCCTCATAATTGTGTGGTTGGCTGCTGTGCTTAAACTGAGGGGCCTGGGAAATGTTCCTTGGTTCCAAGCCCCAGGGATACCAGGACAAGATGTATGTGCACAATGGTCCTCTTCCCCTTTGGTCCACTTCAAACACAAAGGAAAGCTGGGCGTTTCAGCTGCAGTGGAGACCTGATCCCAAACAGCTGCAAAGGGAACTCTGCTGTAACCTATTTAATCATCTCAGCATGCCTCATGCACATCCTCCCAGGAAGGCTTCCAGCATCTTTCAGCTGATTCCGGCAACCAAAAGATTAAAAGATTTTGTATTACACACGTTTCTCAGACAGCCAAACTTATGAAAAATACCCTTTGTGACAAAAAACCAGTCTGAATCTTACAGAAAATCAAGTAAGAAACCTTAATTAATTTGAATATCTTGCTACAAAGTCCTAGGATGTGCTGAATGCCCTGCTTTCAAATACACTTCAGTGGTGTTCTTTGTGGGCACTCAAGCCTTTCTAAAATTAAGGTTTTGGTTCACCTCCAGTAATTCTTGCAAGAGACAACAGTCCAATCTGAAGGCTGCACAAAGTGAAGGGACTTGAGACTTAGACTTTCTCAAAGTCTGACTTCAAAAAACAGAGAAAAGACAGACTATTTGATAAATACATTAATATACATATTCTATACTAACCAATAAGAAGAAGGGTTCCAACAGCTACGCCTCCACCTGGAAACAAAATGAAATGAAGAATAAAGTAAGACTTCATTTTAATACTATGTTAGAGAACAATTAACTTTTCTTAGTTTATAAGTCAAAGAAAGGTGATAACGGGGAATTTAAAAATATAAAAGTGAACAACATTTTAATTACCTTTGCAATACTTACTACAATTCTCTATTATGAAATAATTATACGTTGCATGTAATTATATACTGCACATTACAATTACTTTCACAATATACTGTACTATCATCATCGTGGTAAAAAGATCCTGCAGAGCTCCACAGAACTACGCTCAAGTATCACAGCAGTGATGTGTGGTCTGAGCCAGCAGATTTTTACTTGGATGACTCAAGTCAGTAAACATTCTCCAAATTAAATCTGTATTAATCATTATCAAATGATATTCTCTTTTACCAAGAAGGATGTAAGCAAAGTGACCTACTGAGAAGCTAGAAAATTCCCACCCAAGGCTTTGAGGCAAAATCCTGGCCTCACTGCTTGTTATCTTATTACTGAAAACAGACTTGGCAGTGAGACAGGTAAGATTCCACCCAATGAAACCTGGTCTGATAGACCATAAACATCTATGACACATTTGAAAAAATATACACTATTGAAATCTTTCATAGTATGTCTTGGACATAACAATTCTATGAACTCCTTTACAATGACAGTGAATGAAGAAATCATATTTTATTTTAGGTGAAGAGCAAACAGGTTTATAATCTGAATTCCAAGAATTCGAGTAGTGGAATAATCTGAAATCAGACTTTTGTTTAACCCTTGTACAATACCATGACAAGAAAGTTAAAAATTCCTGGAAGTGTTCANATATATAATATAAATATATAATATACATAATATATAATATATATTTTTACGTATATAACATAATGTATAATAACTGATTTAAAAGTTAGGAGCAAACTGGATCACATTGGCACAACACCAAATCTCCAGAAGTTAATTCTAGACTGCAAAGATGGCTCTTAGTGAGTAGGATCATTCATTTTATAAATCTATGAGTTCATTAAACTTCACTTGAAATTGATTCCAATGGGAGTTGGATCAACTTCTTAATCTTTAGCTCTGGTGGTGAGAGTACAAATGTCTGTAGCACCTGTAATGTTGACATATACCCAGAAGGATGAGAACATTTCTCTCCCATAGGCCAAACAATGCTCATATTGTTGCACAATAGCACCTGAATTAAACCCATAACAGGATCCCTTTGTCATCGTGCCATGATGCAATACAATTTGAGCAGCACATTGCAGGGACAGTGTTTAGTCAGATATTCTTCAAGCTATGCTCCCAAACTGAGATGTATAAATGTCTCAGTATTTACAGCCTGACATAGAAATTATGATGAAGGCCGCCATAAGTAACATATTACCTCATGGCTTAAAAACTTCAGTTACAAAAAAATTCACTTGTAGCCACAATAGAAGTGGTGTGTCTTCCATTTTTAAACTGCTTTCACAAGAGAGAATTTGTTTGTCAAACACTAGGACAGTGCAGTCAAAATTCTCACATGCTCTATTTTCAGATCATCAATGGTCCTGTTTCTTTCCACAAGCCAGATTTGTAACATATGTGCACATACTCTCATTGCTAAAGGCCAGCTCAGGTCAGACGATTGGCTTTACATTATCACGTGTTGGGAACAGTTTGAACAAGGATATTCTATTACATGGAATTCAAAATACTGGAGTTACATAGTCATATTACAATGAGTAACAATAATAGTAAATAAAGCAAAACACAGATAACAGGAAAAAATAGCAGGAATGTCAATGGAGTCAAAAGAAAGAGGTAAAATCTTTAAGTTCCCCAAGAAAGCTGCTGTGAACTTGTTATTCTTTCTAATTTTGGTATTTTACTTTTTCTTTGCCAGTGTCTAAGGCAGTCGCACACATAAACAACTAAGCAAGGCTTGTAACATTTACACACTGCTACTTAAAGAGATTTAAGATCTTATGGACAGAAACATAACAAACACTGCAAGTTGAGAAGTGCCCCCATTGTTTTCAAAGCATATTCCTGACCTTTTTTTCAAGCAGCTTGAAACAAAACATTCCATGGAAGGCATGTGATGGTTATATTACACAATAGTTGCAGCTCATTACAGAGAGCTGCTCTGGCACAAATCAGGTACATATGGTCTTCAACGTAAAACCTTGCAAGAAAACTTGACTGTAAAGCCTGAAAATGCAGTGCCTTAATGGTAACATGGCATTTGAAATCCAGCACTTATCTGCTGCTACTTTTCCAAAGGAAATGAGTTTTTTAAGAATAGTGACCAACAATAACATAACAATCAGCCAGCAGCTGTAAGGTAAAAAAAAAAAAAATTAATTCTTGTCTCCTCTGCCTTTTCCTCTCTCCAGAAGGTCCTCATTAGACCTGTGTCTGGTAACACCATGCCTTCCCTCATTCACACCTCCTCATAAGCTGTATCTTCATGTCTGGCAAATAATACTGTATCTGGGTTAGAGATTCTGAACAAAGCAAACTTAAATTCAAACGCAAAGCAAGAGATCTAGAAGACTGCCTCATGACTGTTTTTAAGTATGTCTATGAAAAATAGTACATTAAAGAGTTTATAGTAACTCCCACTGGGAAGTTATAGAGAAATTTAAAAAAAAAAGGATTGTTCTCAGTTCCTGGTGACAAGAAAAATGAAATATTTTGTGCAGTCAATTATTTAACTGCTAGTGAGAAAGATGAAAGAAGGGAAGTAACAGCACTCTTTAAGAAACACATAAACACAAAGGAGACCAAGTACCAGCACAGTGGGCTGCATCAACAGTTGGTCAAAGAATAGGATTATCCCCTTTACTCAGCACTCATAAGATCACACCTGGAATGCAAGGTCCAGTTTTGAGACCCTCAGTACAAGAAAGAAGTAAAGATAAACTGAAATGAGCCCAGTGGAGGGCAGCCAAGGTGGGCCACATGACCCAAGGGAAGGGGCTGAAGGAATTGGGATTGTCTAACCTGGAGAAGATCTAAAGGCCATGGAATGGTACCTAAGAGAAGCTACTGAGCAGACAGGTGAGCTCTTTGCTGGGGTGCACAGTGGGAGAGCAATAAACAACAGACATAAACTGAAATAGGAAATGTTCCCACTGGATATAAGGAAAATTTCCTAGAAAAATAATTAAGTATTGGACCGGGCTGTACATTGTGAAATCTCTGCCATTGCAGATTTTCAAGATGCAACAGGACAAAGCCCTGAGCAACCAACTCAGAATTCAGTGCTGAGCCTGCTTTAAGGTTGCAGAGGATGAACTCTTGAGGTCCCTGCCCAGTTTCCAAAACCAGTGAATCTGTACAGGTCTGCACAGCTGAGTGGTCTGCCCCCAACAATGGCTAATACCTGGCACCAAGGAAAACTTGGGTTTTTTTGAGTCTTTCCTGGCCTCTCCAGTCAGACCCCAGAAATCAGCAGTTCAAGAGCTAGATTATCAAAAGTTTACACAGGAATATAGTTTTCCAGTTTTTCAAAGATGCTACAAGCCCCAAACCACCTAAAAGTGTGTATCAGGAGTTGCTAGTACTAGTGTTGAAGAGCTTCCCTGACGTTCAACTATTAAAATTAGCAAGGTTGGGGAATCACTAAATAATCAAAAGACAAGTCAAATGTACCTTAGAAGGGAACCTGGGTTCATTGGAAGTGTCTACAGTTTCCATAACAAAGCACTGATTGGATTTTTAAGTGCCTGGAAATGTAGGAGACTGCTACCATGGGAGCTGCCTACATCTTCTGAGCCATGCAAAATCCATTGTTTATAACAGGAAAACCTGGAATTTTCAAAGCAAATCTTCTATTTATGCAACTAAAGGGTTTCAGAAATTACACTCACTTAACTAAATACTTCTCTCTTAAGGAGGAAGAGCCTTCTCCACAAATGATGCTAAACCCTGACAAAAGTGTAGACACACAAACGATACATGAGTTGCAAAAAATTCTTTATCCAATGGATACAACTTTTATACTACTATTCATGCAGAATATCCTTAAGGAAGCAAAATGATATGTTGCGACATTCCACGTACTCTAAGAATAAACGAACAAAGCTAAAGTCAGGCCATTCTCACCAAAAAAAACCCTCCCACTGCCGTACACTAGAGATGCACGGCAAGTGCGTGAGCAGTGAGTAAAAGTGCACACGGGTAAAACACCAGCGACATGAATCAGCTGCCGGCCCATCAGCGGTGCCCGGCTCATGCCAGCGCCACAGCAGCCCTGCCCACGGGGCCCCTCGACGCTGACAGCGGACCCACAGCCCGGATCTCGGGGTACCGCAGACCCACAGCGCAGCACAGATCGCCCCGCGGAGCCCCCACCGCGCCCCAGGGCGGCGATTGCGGCTCTCCCAGCCGAGCGCCCCACGGGACGGGGAAAAGCACAACCCGCTCCTGAGGCAGCTCGAGGCGGGAAAACCCTTCCTCTTCCTCCTCCCCGCAGAACCCCAACCCAGTCCCGGGAGCTGCGGGGAGGAAGGGAAAGCCGGTGGCAGCGAAGCGAAGGCAGGGCCGGCTCGGGGGGACTGAGGGAGGGCGGCCGGGTGGGGGCGGGGGCAG
>VXAU01000007.1:148709-216882 GCA_013399695.1 Formicarius rufipectus | reverse complement strand
GGGGAGGGGCGGGAAAGGGCTGAGGCGCCCGGCGACGAGCGCGGAGGTGAGAGCTGGGCAGGGGCTGAAAGGCTGGAAGTCTAAAAGACTGAAAGTCTAAAAGGCTGAGGGTGCGGGGCTTGTGGCGGAGGGTGCGGGGAGGCGTGCGGGGTCTCTTCCTGTTCTCTCGGTGTCCGCACTGTGAGGGGACGGGCTCGCCGGGCCTGTCGTTGTCGGCCCCTTGGGAAAGAGCCGGGGAGGAAAAACTGGGTGTAAGAGGTGTTCTTACATTTCTGAAGGTGATATGTGAGTACGCCCGGGCCCCTCGTCTTGCCTGGAAATGGCCGTAGTAAATGTATGAGTTAATGCTGTAAGTTGGGAGCGAGACTTGCCGTCGCCGTGACGGCCCTGCACCAAGGCCCGCCCACAGTGCTCTGAATCTAAGAGAAATCTCTATCAGTGTATAGAATAGCCGCTGTCACAAGGATTTTTATGTTTGTTTTTCGTCTCTTGGTGACTCAGGTGCGTCCTAAGCTGCCTGAAGCCACTTGTACACGGCAGAATATGAAAGTGAAGTTGTAATATTGTAATTCCCCATTCTCACACTTTAATTTCAATGAGCAGTTTTTGCTGTCATTATAAACCATGTTTTTGAACACCTGTAGTTCTTGAGCTTGTCTTTTTTTATTATTGAGGAGTGAAAAAAACCTTCATGTTCAACATGAGCATCTTGAAAGAGCAACAATATGTGGGCAGTTCTGAACCTCATAGTTTCCGCCTCATATTCAGGAGCATGAAACTTTAGTATAATGTTTTCCTAGCTGGTGAAATGGTATTCCTTTTGCTGCTGGCCAAGCTTCTTTACCTGTTAAGCAGTGGTCAGTTTAAAATTTCTCATAATGAGTATCAAGAGGTTGACTTCATGTTTTGTATTTGCTGCTATACTGTGACATACTGAATGGTGCTCAGTTTCAAATATAGATCATTGTTTAGTGAAAGTTAGACAAGGAGAAAATCAAAGACGCATTTGAGAATATGGCCAGAAATAAATATATCTATTAAATTTCACTTCTGTGGTACCTGACTAATAAGTTGTGACTATCTGGAACAGGAAAGGCTACTAAAATAAAGGCCTAAAGTGTAATTCACAATTCTTTTTAAAAAGTCTGAGGATCCTTTAGTGGGATCCTGTGGTGTAAATTCTGTGTTAATTGAATGAGGAAGCTGAAACTTCCAGAGAGTTTTGAAACTTTTAAAACATCACAGTAACTCTTCTCTGGAGTCCAAATACCTAAATATTTCAGGTATGAGTGCTGGCAGATGTGTGTAGCACTTAAAAACTGCAGGATAACTACCGGAGAGCTTTGTTGTAGGAGCTTGAAACCCCATGAGGATGTCTTTGATAAATCACTACTTACCTGTCAGAAAGAGAATTGACTGACTGCATGCATTCACTTTTGGGAATGTTTTTTCCCCCCATTCCAATCAGTACATCTCATGTTCTTACTTGGGTGTCACAAAGTATTTCCTTGCTTGTTTTTTGAATAAAATACACAACTATAGGTTGTATTGACTTTACTGGGTAGGTGTAAACATTCATCCATGGCTGAGCCCTCTCTTTGATTCTTTCATTTCTTGTTACTGCTCAACAGGTTTTCAGTTTTTAAACTTTTTTTTTTTTTACCAGCTCATTTTCCTACAAGACAATTAAAACTGGAGGCTGAGTAATTCTTACCTTTTTTTTAATAGTTTAATTTTATGTCATCCTGCCGGGTTGATGCTTTATGGAAAAGGGCATAGGCACAGAGTGGGTGTGTTTTGAGGGGAGGGTTTGGACAGTTGAACCTCCGGCTCTTGCTCACTGTGAACTATTTCGGAATTTCATGTGTTTTTAAACAGTGATGTTTTTGTTACAAATTTTGTCAGTTGACATCCTTCAAAATGTAGAAAAATTGTCTCTTATAATGTAACTTCAAAGTAATGGAGAGTAGAAACAGTTTTTTTAAAAAGTGAACGTCTAAAATTTATCAGTTCTGTTTGTGATGTTTTCCTCTGCCATGTTTTAACATGATGGCTATGGTTAAAGTCCTACTGATTTAGAAAGCAAGCAAAAATAACCTATTTTTCAAAGATTTTTTTGTTTAATTTAGTAGTTTAATACAGTAAAGGCTTACAGCTGAATATGTGCTTATGAAAATGCTGCTGACAACATCTGACTTTACCTGTATTTAATTTCAGACAAACAGAGAAGAAACTAATTTTGCAGAGTTTCTTGATGTATTTTTCAGTCAGTAGTGTTTCATTTTCAGCAATAATAATAGCTTTTTCACTCTCTTTGTATGATAGTAAAAGTTTGCTTATATTCACATGTCCACTTTCCAAAAGGTGAATTTCCAGCTATTGTAGAAGATCTGTCTGGCAGAAAGCAAGACCACTGGAGTTGTAATTCTAGACATTACTGTATAAAACCCCCATCATCCTCAAATACACATTAGTAGGTAGAGAAATCCTGCTATTCCTGCTCTAGGGATGCAATAGAAATGCAGAGAAACTAAGGAACATGGAGATGGTTTCAAGTGGTAGGAAGTTATTTCTTGTCAACAATGGACAATGGTCATAGCTCATTGTAAAACAGAGGTTTTAACATTTCTGTCTGTATTGGGATGTCTTAAACTGTGAAATAATTAACCTTTCTCGCAGCTCATATGTTGTCATGTACAATTGATCAAATGTTAATCTCAATTTTAACTACAAGTCCTAACCATGCTATGAAGAAATCAAGCTCTCTGTTTTCCTGTTCTTGTAAACTTGCTGATCCAATTCAGCTACTTGCCTATGCAAAATGCAGATTCTAATATGGATTAAGAGGATTTGGGGTGAAAATTCCCTAAAGAAAATAAATGGAGGGAATAGAATGGTGAGTGAGAGAACAATCTGGGAAAAGGGTATGTTTGGAATTTTCTTCTGCAAGTAGGTTTGACATTTGTCTTCAAAAGCTGTAGCTTAAAGATCTGGTGAAAATCCCAGTGTCCCCAGAATAGCAGCACTTAGAGTGTGCTTTAGATATTTGTGACTGATAAGAGGAAACACACCTGTCATGACCTCTCTCCCTTCATCACACGTAGCCCACAGCCCTTGCAAACTCATAGGACCTCCAGTTATTACCACCAGTATTGTGTGTTTCTCAAAAAGATCATGCTGTTGGTGTATTTAATTGTCTGATTTCAAATTGATGGTTTTGTTAGATTTTAATTGTGCCTTACAAGATTCAGTGTATGCTCTGGTCCTTCTGTGGCAAGGAACAAATGCTGTTCATTTTGGAATAAATCACATCAGTCCATTTTGTTTCAAAACCACGGGTCTGCCTGACCAGTTTTCAGTAATATTTTTCTGCTGGATTTCTGTATGGGATGGAGAACTAGAAAACCACATCCTACTGGCAGTTCTAATTGATAATCTTATTAGTGTTTGCTGTTACCTTGCCGAGCTGCTTCTCTCATCAGTTGTGGAATGTGATGGTATTAGACTGTACTGATTAAAGTTTTATAGACACCAAATCAGATTAGCTACTGAGTCACCTGACTGGGTCGGGTTTGCAGTCATGTGATCCAGTGCCCTGCTGAGCTGCTGCTGGGAGCTGAAACAAGGTAGTTTGCTTTTGAGATGTTCTTAAGTATCTAACAGCATGGGCTGTGGATTATGGCTGCAAAGAAGATGGCTTCATTTTCCTGATCTTTGAACTAGCTAGAATGGGATAAGTTTGAAAGTGCAGGATCTTCAGGCCATGAGCCAACAACTGGAAAGAATGTTTAATCCTGGAAGCTCTGACACCAAAAGACCTGGGTTTTTTTCAGTATGAAAAAGCTTAAAGACTATTTATCCAGTCAGTCTGTGGAAAATGAAAGGATTAGTGGGAGGGTTTAAGACTTACCAGTAATATGATATTATATAAAACATGATATGATTCTATTCAGAAAACCTCTGTATGTTACCAAATGCATCCTTATGGGTTATACTGAACAACAGCCAAAAACAAAAATTAAATCTGTATCAAATTTAAACAGCTCTTTTAAAATAAAGGAAATTAGGGGACATGAGTTAAAGTAGTATGTGCTGAATACAGTAATCATTTACAAAGTAATATGCTGTACAATTTTATAATCTGAAGTTACGGAGACATTAAATGAGACCTGCAGAGCAGTAATCTTGAAGATTAATTGCAAATTAATGTACTGTCTTGACAAGCATCAGACATAATAATGCTGTATTTCATTGAGATTATTTTCCTTATGTTTCTCATACTTCTTGTTGAGACCCACAAACATGGAATCTCATGTTTCCAGTGTACTGGCCAGTGATGTGTTCTGCTCATTATGGCTTTTGTCGATGGAATGCTACCTGGATTATTCAGCTACTGCCAATGTGGAAGTAACTTCAGAGTAACTTCTAACAAGCAGATTTTTCCCCTTTTATTGCTCATCTTGGATTTATGAACCACTCAGTGTTTAGTCTGATAGTCATACAGAAGAGGAGTGGTTGAACTGAACTGCATTGTGTATGTTAGAAGGAGCTGAGTAGCACTGTGAATGGGGATGCTGTTCCTGAGCCAGGCCTGAATGATTTTAGTTCTGGCCTTTCCAAGTAGGGGTATTGTTCAGGGGCTTCCCAAACATGTACAACCCTCAGGTTTCCCTGCAGTCATGGGAACATTCAGATATATTCCATGGACTTCTCTAGTTTCATGGCAGTATGACTGTCCTTAGCATGGGGCATGAACTGGGATGTGCTGCAGTAAATAATCCCGTAGAGCTGTGCAACTGCACCTGGGCTGAGCACAGGGACTGAAGCCTCTCTTGCTCTTCAAAATATATGATTAGAATGGAAAACTAATAAGATCAACGAGAGGTAGATGAATAAAAGAAACATTTTGGCCTTTAAGTAGTGAAGAATTAAAGTTTAGATTTTCCACTGTGAATTACAAAGTGGAGTAAAACACAAGCAAGCAATCTAAAACGCTTACTTTAAAGCCAGATTTGCTACTGGCTACTTAAGGAAACTTATATTGTTCCAAATTTGGAATAATACTGTGAGGGGGGTGGGGAAAGGGGGCAGAAAACACTGAATATCTGGCTTTTTTTTTGTAGCCAAGCTGTATTTTCACCAACTATCATTATTCTTTTTCTCAGTAGATTCAGCTTCTTCCACCTCCTCTACTGAGCCTGCCAATTCCAAGCCAAAACCACTGTATTTGTGTTTGTGGGAATGCCATTTCTGGAGTGTGTGTGTGAGCAGGGCTGCCAACCCAGTGCCCTTGGGTTCAGTGTGTGAGCATCACTTTGCTGTGGTTCTCAAGGTACAGTGTCTGCTCAATAATGCCATGAAGTTAGTGTTGACTGGAGTTAGCTTCGATACCATTATTGTTGGGATTATAGCTGGAAATTTCTTTTGTTGTTGAAACCTTTTTATTAGATGTGTTTCATAAGAATATAAAGAAAGATTTCTTTTTAGAAATATGAAGGTGTCGTAAAAGATGCTTGAATTGCGTGGCTGCTACCATTTTTTCCACCTTCAGGTATAACTTTGCATTTTGTGTGAGACCAGGTATGTTAAGAGGAATAACAGTAAATTAACATTTAAAGTTGTAGAAAATGAATCAGATTGAGAGAAATTGAAATATCACCAAGGTCCTAAAAATAACAATACTGTAACTGGTAACTGCAGAATAACTTACTGTATTGTAAATGGACAGCACTGAGTTTGTTTGCTGTGTAAATGTGAGCTTCACTAATGGTTTCAAGGTCATATCTTGATTCTGTATGAAAATACTATGTATTTGTTATTTCATTACAATTCAGTTAACCTGAATTTTTACTCTTTAAGAGTTATTAGAATATATCTCTCTTTAGTAGCCATATTTTCATTTCTTCTGTGCTTTAGAGCTGTGACTGTGTCCCTAGCAAAGGAAGAAAGGTAATTGATCTTTTGTCACCATTTCTCTTTACTAACTGTGCTTCCATTGGTCCAAGAAGTGGGAAGTGTGTGTTTGATCTTGATGTTCTCATGGTATTGCCAAGCCACAGTGATTTTTTTAACAGAATTTTTAGTATTTCTGACATTAAAAATCAAAATTCACAAACATTAAATTGTGGGAAGATCATCAGTCTTCTCAGCATGCACAAAATATCTGTGAGAGGAGCTTCATGACCAGTCACTGATTTTCCTGTTAGAAAAGCAGCATATTATGGAAGGGTAAGCCAATCTCTGTGCTTCTGGAACAAATTAAGTTAGTAAATTCAGATGAAATAAAATCTGATCACTTATTAAAAACTTAAATTTTTTAAGAGGGCAGTTCAGGATGACATAATATTAGTGAAGTTACACGATATGATAATAATTGTTTCTGTACTATTTTTCTGTTTTGCAAGTATTTGTGTTCTCATTGGATATTTGTATTTGGGGTGGTGTTATCTGTGGTAAAATAAGCCCTCTAGGCCCTGCCTAGTGCTGTGTTTGGTATCAGTGACAGTGCAGTTTGTGGGGCTGGAGTGTGCTGTGTCTTGCAGATTCTCTGCACCTCAGCATATAATCATTTGCTAAACTGGAGAAAGGCACCTCTACTTATTTGATTCACTGAGTAGTCAGTTTTCTCACTTATTATTGTGTCAGCTGTATCTTTTACTTTAAACCATCAAATTAAATAATAGTTTATGCTGGCTTTCTATTTTAGTTCATGCATTTAAAACCTGGAATTCAGATAAAAAGATAGTTGCAGAATAAATTCAGTATATTATTTATGAGTGGAGCAACATATTAGCATGGAGTTCACAATAGATCATATCACTTTTATTCCATCTTACAAGCTTAGCAGCACAAACAGAATAATCAACATATTATTTGGCTGTCATCTGCTGAACAGAAACCAGAGATCACAAGGAGGTTTTCCCTAGCTGCAGTGATGGCCTTTTTGTTCCAAGCCCCCATCTGGGAGGGCCATGGTGTGTTATCATATGGAACGCGGGGTTTGCTGTAATCTGCTTAGCTGCACTGCAGTTTGAATCTTTATTCCATGTTTGTGTAATTTATAATTTTAATGAGACCATGGCTCTTGTGGGCTTTGAAATATATTAAAAGCTCTTTTGTGCATATGCTTTTGTTCTTGCTTAATAGGCTCAGTGTATTTAAAACTGATGAATTTTTATTCATGGATTTGGATGTCTGGGGATTAACTTAGACTGAATATCATTGCACTCATCTATTGAAGTCTGCAACTTTTTTATGCTTGTATCTGTAAGTGGAGAAGACCTTACAGAACTTGGGTTTTAAACCAGCTCACAAATAACTGATAAAATTTTACTACGCAGTGGGAAAAAGTGCTTATTATAGTTTATTTTTAGTGCATAAACTCACATGAAATACAGTTCTGTTCTGAAAAAAAGTACTTGAATCCACATACATGTGTGTATTTAGAACTCTGTAACTAAAAAGCAATTTGGGAAAACCATCAAATTTTTTGTAGAATAATAGTAGTGACAAGCACTTGATTTGCATTCTTCAGGTAACTTGAAAATGTAAATACTGAGCACACTTTTGTCTGTGTTGCCTTTCTCCTGTTTTTTAACACATTTATCAATGCAAAGTGCATAAGATACCTCAGAAGGTGATGCTCTTAACTGGGAGATATTGATGAACATGCAGAAGGATTCTTCATTGTTACTCTGTTTTATGACACTGCTGTAACTGGTCTTGTTTTTTGCTTTTGTATTTTTCAAATGTTTAGTGGTTTGTTTATGGTTTAATTATCTGTCAGGTTTGATTTGGTCTTTGTTTTAAGATCTCATACTGTGTAACTTCTGTGTTCATAAACCACTGTGGAGTACTGTTCAATGATGGCATTCTGAGAGCAACACTGGGGGTAAGACTGAGACATGTATTTAGTTCTAAATAGTCTTGCTGCTGGTGTACTGAAATGGGCTGCTTGTTTGATATGAAGGGGTTTTGATTCCTTAGTTGTGGTGTTTTTGTTGCGTTTGGTGTTTTTTACCAGCAAACAATCCTTTTTTGTAATGACAAAATACTTTAAACAGTATTTTCACATAGTGCATAAAGGGATTACTTACTCCTATTCACTGCTTGGGGTGGTATTTCCAAAAACATATCTTGGAAGTGTATCAGCAGTGGGAAGTGCAGGGGACGTGTGGCAACTTTGGTTTCTTCAGGGTTCTAGATTTTAAATGCCTAATGTGAAAATTGGACTTGTAACTCTGCCTTATTAAACTGAATGAGTTTTCAATGTTTACATGTCTGTGTCTCAATAAAGGGAATATATTGAAATTTAAGATAAACATGTGTAGCTCAGAATGCAATTATTTGAGCCTTGTGACGTAGGCAGGGTATATTTTTCTCAGTTACCATGAAGGTGACTGTGGTGTCTGTCAGACCTTTGGTGTTTGTCCCAACTTAGTAACAAACTTTAGTTTGTTACAGAAAACTGCCAAGTGAATATTTCAGCATCCCTCAGAGGCTCACACCTGCCATGCCTTTGCTGAGCTCTCTGGATTTTATTGTTCAGCAAAGATGGATGTGTGGAGCTGCAGAGGAAGAGAGAAGCCCTGGAATGCATCTGGCCACGAGTACTGCATTTTATACAGGGCTGTGGGATTGTTAGGAGTTGCTTCCCAAAGGTAAATAGAACCAGTGAGAACTACTTGAAATCTGTTCTGAAAAATTGCGCATTCTTATGTGGGTAGTCTCTAGTTATTGAACACCACAGAATTGTGTTATGTGAATTTATATCTACAGGATTGAACTTGTCAGCTTGAGATCAGGAGATGGAGGAGCACTTGTCGGCGACAAACTGACAGTACCTAGTAGAGATAATGTGTAAAAATAATCTCTTCTGGAATATCAGCCACCTTTTTCAGATTTGCCAGACCAAATCAGTGTTTCTTCTAGAGGAAAGCAACAGCTGGAAATACAAACACGAGTTCTGTCTGATCTCCAGCACAGAAAGACATTCTGAAAATTATTCCTTCTTTTGCTTTAGATGTTTGGAATCGTCAGATTGCAATTAGAATGTTTAGAGCATTTTGTATTTGTTATATATGTGATATGGGAAGAATTCCAATTAAACAAGATACACACCCTTCACTGTTCTAGCACATAGAACATGAATTTCATGCAGATGTTTTCAAATAGTAGTTTAGTAGAAATAACAGTTCAAACATAAATATTGAAATGACCTAGTCAGTGTGCAGGTTTTTTTTTTTGTTTTTTTTAAAGTAGTAATCTCAGAGTAACTCCATGGGAAAGAGCGTCTGGTCAGAAGTGGAGAATGTTAGGAGAAGAGTTGGTTATCTAAGTTAAAACTGATAAACTATCACTAAATATTCAGTGAAATTCCAGAACTGGGAAGCATTATATAAAGCAAATGTGACTGGAAATTTGTTATGAAAGTGAAAAACCTATTTAGTATCAAGTCCAGTAATTTGTTTAGTTACATTTCCAGTGCCTGCAGCTTCCATTTTCCTGTATTTAAAAATTTGGCACCATATGTTAAACTGTGTTACACAATGCCATTGGTTTTCTGGAAATGATAACTCTGCCCATTGATTGCCTAATTTTATTAAATACACAGTTAATTGTAATCCAAGATTATAGCAAACAAGATCTTAATTTCTAGACAACCTATGTGCCTTTCCCTCCGAGTGTGAGTGTTACAGAAGCAAAGAGTACAAAGAGAATACCATTTGTGCTATCCTCACAGGAGCTGTCAATAAAAGATGTAATAGGGGATTTAGGAATCTGGAAATGGCCAACTAATTTATGTGAATCTATTTTATTTCAGCTAGAAAGACCAAGCTCTGTTTCGTCTGCACTGCATATTGCAGAGCACAGGCTGTCTATAGAAAACCAGGCGGCTGCATATGGATAGTCCCTTGATATCATTCACTTGCTGTGTAATCTTATTATGCAAAGTTCTAATCTTCACCTAGAATGAATGCCTCTGGGTCAGAATATAGTCATATCAGGGTTTTTGAGGTCATGTTTTGTGATCCTTAGCTTATTCTTCTAAGTAGAGCTGGGATTTAAAGAGTATTCCCCAGACACTAGCAGAGATAGACGGCAAAACCTGCTGCCTTTTTGGTAGACAAGACCAACATGAGGTCCCTGGTAGGATTAAACTTGATTTGTAGCTGTAGGATTTTTTAACAGATGTATTATTGGACAGGGAATAGGGGGCCACCAGCACAGCGAAATTGGATCACGATTGGCATTCTCAGGGAGTCTGCTGGCTGCTGAAACAGCAGCTGCATGTGGATTTGACTTCTTTCAGGTGAAGCGACTTCCAGTCATTTGGAAAGGATGGGATGAAAAGGAACCTTGGTGATAATTTTGATGTCTGCAAGATTTAGTACCAATGTAATGGGATTATCGGTAACACCTTCACTGCAGAAAAAGCCACCTGGCGCTATAACTGGCAGCGACTGAGACCTAATCCTTTCCCATCTCTTGGATGTCATTCATGAGGCTCAAAGTGATTTCTACCCTGCTAGCTGTGATTAATTTTATAAACAAACAAACAAGAAAAAAAATCAAATGATGAAAGCATAGGCTGTGTAAGGAAAAGGGAACAGAAGATAATAATAATTGCGTTTTGCATTTTATTTGCTGCGGGGTATAAACTAGTTCTTGTAAAGTAATCAAATGGTGTTCTCTGTGCTAAATATGGATGTAACTGTTTTTTGTCAATGCCTGTGTTCAATGTAAAACCAATGTCTGTTTCAAGTATAAATTTTTCAGCTACCTGCTATATGACAGTAGGGAGTACCTGGAAGTAATTATGATAGGGTTTAGGCCATTAGTTCTGCAATAAGGATGTTTATACAACAGATCCATTAGTTTTTCAAGGGGGCCTGTGACTTAAATAATTTGTTTTATTGTGCTTAATGGTCTTAGGCTCAATCTGGTGGAGTTGCCTGCTGATGGCACTTTGTGTTAAAACTGTGGCGTGGAAAAACGTTCAGCTGTTTACCTTCTTGTGATCAACGTGGTGGTGTTTTAAAAATGTATTGATACAAAGTTTTCAGAGGAAACAATTATATTTTAACAATGTTTGAGATAAATACTTTTTGTATGTTTTTTTTTTTAAACAAACTAGTTTGTTCAGGTGGGTTTTTTACTGGGCTTACTACAACCATTCACTTCCTAACTAGAAGTTGTTACGTAAAACTTTTAGGATTGTAGTTATTCTGTGGAATGAATGTAAGATGTTTAAAGATGAACACTAACATCAAAACTACCCTCCCATCCTGTGAAGTTACCTTATTAGGGTCAGATTGTGTATAAGTTATGTATGTATGTGCCTTAATTTGAAATTGACTTTCTTGAGTAGTAATCAAAAGCCTTACATAAAAGCTAAGAATTTTTTCATCATTATTGTGAAATCTGTTAAGCCTGAACATTTAAAAATACACTTTGCACCACATTGATAAACTGAGGCTGGTGAAATCCATGTCTCCAGAGTTAAGAATTTATTTTAAGAGAACTGGGAACAAAATTTGAGAGCTCTTCACTCATGGTCTGTCCTTGCTGTTAGTTTTTTACCGTGACAACTCTTGCAGGAGGCCAAGCTCACTCTGAACCCTGTGTTTCCTTGAACAGCTTATAAATCTATGGCTCCTAATGCAGAGGTACTGAGAGACATCACAGAGAAACACACGTGTTCAAGGTAACTATCTGGAAGGTTTTGTCATCCAAAATGTAAAAGGAAATCCATTGCAATCAGTTTGAAACTTGTTTTCTGAAATGTATGATGGTTGTTTGTAGTTTCATAATAAAAATATTGTAGTTACAGCCTGAGAAGTTTACATGTTCTCTTGATGAGTCTTCTTACTGTTCATCACAGCTTCGTCTGAGTACTCTGAGCAATGTCGTACATTGCTTATACAGTTCTTTTTTACTTGTAATTTTATACTGTCTTAATATATTGCTAGGAAGTTTCTGAGTAATATGGAGCAAAATTACAGTGTTTTTCTGTCTGAGCTGAGCAGCAGTGTGAGGCTGCCTTTTTAGCAGGTGCTGTTCAGAAGTAGCGATGGTGGACTTCTTTCTGCACATAGTTGTGTGCATGAATTCACAGTAGTTGTGCAACTCAAATTGATCTGCTGTCACTCCACCATCCTTTCCTCACCTGTAACATGTTTCTGGCCCTGAGGAAGGCAGCGGTCTGTGCTTTTCATTGTCCTGGGTTGAGAACTCTTTTCTAGCTTTCCAGAATAAAGCCTGCTGGAAGTGCATTTCCCTTCCAGAGAAGCTGTTTCAGTTTCTGCAGGGTGTCCTGCAGTGTGCTGCGGGCTGCACGTGGTAGTGAAACAATTCAAGGCTTCTCTGTTGTATTTTGGGTCATGACTGTGAACAACATCAGCTGATTCTAAGAATGATGACTCATAGATGGGTTTTAGTGAAGTTTTTTAAGGAGAAGGTTTATATAACAAAAACAGAGTACATCCTTTTTTGAACAAGGAAAAGAGCATGGTTGAGAATGTTTGCCACAACAATGGTTGTCTTTTGTCTGTATTCAGGCAAAATTCCTGTTAAATTCAAGTCAGAGTTCTGCAAATAAAGCTGTGCACTTTTAAATTCCTGAATTTATTAGCAAACCAAAATGAAATACAGAAGGGCGTGTCTTTATTTGATATTAAATAGAGCATATTTTACACACACAGCATTTTTCTCCCCCCCGCCTTTTTTTTTCTTTTAAAATACTGTATTGACTTAGCAAACTATATTGACCTATCTTAGTAAATTAGGAAAATCTTGCAGTGGTTTTAGTTCATGATAAGGCAATACTGAGTTTAGGGTGGACATACTTGTTGCAGAATGCAACATTTACTTCAATTACTTCAGCATATCTGTTTTCCACTTCCTTAGGATGTATATATGTAACTATCCTAAAAATTGGGGTAAGGAAGCAATTAAATTAGCATTGCAGGAATTGGATCTCCTAATCAGAGTTGGACTTGAATACTGGAGGGAGGGAGTCAGAAGGTATTTACAATCTAATATGCTGCAGAACTTATGCTGCGGTACCATCACTGAGATGGTGCCTTATTTTTATATGCAAGTGTATTGGTAATGTAGTCAAAGGAAAGCTCTGTTTGACCTCCAGAACTATCAGATATTCTAACTTTTTCTAGTATAGTTTTAGGCAAGCCATTCAGGACTCCATTATCCTTATATTGTCTAGTTCTTGAAGCCTTTTTTCATTTGTCAGGTTGCTTTTAAAGTTTTTGTTGACTGTTGGATTACTCCAGGTTTCTGTGAATGTAGTCTCAGTTGTTTGAATCCCTTCAGAAGGTTTGATGCTGCTCTACTGTGCTGTTCAGTTGAATTTTAAATGCTCGTACTTTAAGAAAAACAGCAATTGGAGTTTCACAGTCTTGACATGATTACGACAGCTCTATCCAGTGTTATTTAATAAATAGCTGTATCTAAGTTGCAGTATGTGGTCCAGTCAGGAAGCATTTAAAAGTCCGATGAGAACTTTCCAGATCCCAGTCAGCCAAATCTTGTTGGGGGGAGGATGTTGTCTCATAACTATTGCAGGTTCTTAGACATGTGGCAGGTGAGCCTGTCTGCCCTCTTGGCTGAAAGAAGCCCAGCTCCATCTGCAGAGAGTGCTGACACATCTCTCTCTCCCCTACTAGTTCCTCCAGTTTCGCAAAGCTGGTTGGGTTTTTTTTCTCAGCTCTGACTCAGCTGAATCGAACAAGCTGGTGAAGGGTCCATTGACTGTACGTGCGGGAGGGTCTGCATGGTAAATGTAAAACCTCTTGGAGGCATTTGACTTTAAACTATATTCATCTCGTCAGATATATCTGGTTATTTGCTAGTTTTATTACACTGTTGGAGTGTTTTTTTTGATATTGTCCAGCTGTAAGACACAAAAGACAGTTTTGTAAATGTTAGATTGTTTGTTCTCAAACAAATGATATTCTTCTGTTTCACTGTAGATTAGAGCCAGCTGAACGACGGGCCCCTATAGGATGCTCCGCAATGTCCTAGGAAAAACCTTTCGCTTTCTTGGGTACACTGTGCAGTATGGCTGCATAGCTCACTGTGCCTTTGAGTACCTTGGAGGAATTGTGGTGGTAACTTTTTATTTTCATGACATTTGAAAGAAAATAAAACTGTGATACCGAAATTGTTCCATGCAATCATGCCGGTGGTTCAGGCTTCTTAATTTTCTCTGAAGCATTTTCAGAGTGTGTTTGGGAAACGCCTATTTTTTGGGAGCAGGTCCAGCCTTTATGAAAGTTTTTTGTATTTTAGGCATTCGTGTTTCTTGATGTTTTATTGTTTGAGGCATCACTGATGTAAACAGGAAACTATCATTAAGCATTTTGCAGAGAGCACATCCTTTAAAAAAGACTGGAGTCACCAACAGGAAATGCTCTTTTTTCCAAGTCTGACCAAATTTCTGGGTGTTTTATGCTCCTTCCCCCTCCTCCCCAGACCCTTTTCGTAGCAGATACTGCCCCTGGACTTAGGGGACTGTAGCTGCGAGCTGCTCTTGCTGCTACTGTGATTCTTCTGTTTCACAGAGGCCAAAGAAAGGGGTAACCTGGCAGTGCTTCAAGCCCTGCTCCTAATAATTTCTTAGAAATTAGGTGCCGAAATGATTCCATCAGGGCTTGTTGCACCTGGCACAGTTCAGGACCAACCCCAACCAGATACGGACCTGTAACATGGTTAGAGGTGCTCTGTGCTCAGCTTTTCAGTGTATCATGTTCCTCAGAGGATCTCAGTTTTTAGTTGTTCTCTACATAACCTTTTCTAATTTATTAGCAAATAATTTAAATATTAATGCATTTTAGATAAAAGTAATTTAAAATAGTAATTTTTTTCTCATTTATTTTTAATTTGCAGTGTTCTGGACCTTCAATGGAACCAACCATTCAAAATTCTGATATTGTGTTTTCGGAGAACCTTAGCCGCCACTTTTATTGCATTCGAAAGTACGCTCCTTTGCCCAGACCAGATCTCTCCTTTATTTTGCCTCTATTTTTCTGCTTCTAAATTGTAATTTTTCCCAGTGTCTGATGGAAGTTAAAGGTATCGGCACATGCAGCCCATCAAACAACTTGACATAATTCACTTAGGATATTGTCTTATGTCACTTCTACAGCCTTGTCCAAAAAATGGAAAAGATCCCTTTTTTCTCCCTGAAATGATTAAATTGTGTAACTTCTCCTCTGAGCAGTTTTGTCTCACTTGGTTTTCAAGCTATTACTGTTCTTAAGTTGTAGTCTTAAATGTTTTATAAGTGATCTAAACAAAGAGTCACTCCAGTTTTAAAACTGTAAAATTATACCCTGAGTAAAACTGAAGGAACCCTAATTGTAGACAAGAATTTTCAGCAGAAGGGGATATATTTGCTTGGATATTTTTGGAGTATACACATTGATGCTTGTGTACTCAGCCAAATAGTTTGTACTTAGAGTGCTTCTGTTTATTTTTGTTTCTGTTTTTTCATCTCAGAGGAGATATTGTAATTGTGAAAAGTCCAAATGACCCCAAATCAAATATCTGTAAAAGAGTAATTGGCTTGGAAGGGGATAAAGTCTGCACAAGCAACCCTTCAGATTTCCTTAAGAGTCACAGCTATGTAAGTATTAGAGTTTCTTGCTTTGTAAATTAATGATAACTTAAGTAGGCCTTGTAGTCTGTAAAGGATTTGCAATATTTGAGTATCATCATAAATCATAAAATATGACATTCATAAATTATTATTTCTTCTTGTATATGTACAGTAAAATGTTGTAATTCTAAACTCTGTGTATGGCAAGCTGTCTTTCTCAGTGCCTTTGTCTCTGTAGGAAATGTAGGCAGGTAAAATTTTTTGCTCTGCCCTTTGTTTAGTTGTTCTTCCCTGGAAGAATACTCTGAAGTTCTCTGCATAAAGTGCAGTACAGATGGCACACTCAAGGGCTTGTTCTTCAGGCAAAACTGTCCATGTATTTTAAACATTAAAGTGAATACCTACCTCTGCAATAGCTTTGAGATTTTCCTGCCAAAATTACACTCTAGTGTATGTCTCTATATTTCAATGGTTGGAAAAGCGGTAATTTTCATAACTTGTCCAAAAAGTCAGGTAGCAAGATCAAATGGAAAGAGAAAAGTAATCTTGATGTTCTCTTGTACTTACGCAGATGCACTTCAAAGAAGTTAGAAAACATCTGTGACAAAATGTTTTTAGCAACTTCATTCTAGACTGTCAGAAAAATCATCAGGAATCATGATCACAGAAAAATGTAGGGTTTTCTTGTCCCAAAAGCATATTAACCATCACCTCTGTTCAGCAGATGTTCACAGGTGTTTTGCATCTTAAAAGAAAGGTACTATGTTGCCCTTTCATTCATTTCATCCTCAGAATAAGAAGAATGAGCATCACGCCCATAGCTAAAGCCTGTGCTGTGAAGGTGGAGAATTTTATGGAACACTCCTTGCAGGCACATACAGATTGTGGTAGATAAATTCTTTAGGAGTTCAGCTGCCATAAGGGCAGGCACCTTCCCCAGTGTACCTTCAGGTACCACCACTTCATGTGTTTTGGGCAGCTCAAGTGGTGTCTGTCCTTACTAAAATCAATGGCAAAGTTCTTGTCAGCAATTTGTTTAGAACCAGAAAGCAAGAATATAATTCACACCCTGTTCTGACGGGTTGAATTCCAGTGTTGAGGCAAGGCCTCTTGGGCACCTGCCTCTGATCTGCCCTTCTGATCAAGTGCCAGAGCCTCTCTTTATAGGCTTTGGTCACCTGTGGGGAGAAAGAAGGAATTCATTCCCAGTTACATTTTGAAGGGGAGGTCAGAACATTTCATTTTTACATAAATTGTGCTAACAGTTTAATCAAGGAAAACTCTACAAAAAATCTCAAAGAACACCAACCTACCTTTCTTACCTAGTTGAAGAAATTCTCTGGCTCTGATGGAATGAGTCATTGTGATGAAGTATGAATTTCCAAGAGCAGACCAACCAGGAATGGAAACCTGAATTCAGTGTACACTGACAGAACAAACTGAGTTTCTCTGAGCATCTTGTTCCTCACTTGTCTTGATCTTGAGAAGGAAGTACAAGAAAGATGTGTATTTAACAGGATGTCAACTTTTCTGGAAACCCTGAGGTAACCAAATGAATATCCAGCAGAACAATTTCTGCCCTAGGTGCAAGATTCCTTGTCTCCAGTTTTAAGCCAGAATATAAGGAGAAGGAGCAGACAGGGAATGCAGAGTCCCTTTCCTGTTTTCATACAGGCTTATGTGTGGAAATACAGCAGAGCTTTTGTAATTCTAATATCATAAATTGTATCTAGGGGGAAAAACAATCTAAATAGAAATGCTTTCATTGTTACTGCCTATCTATTTTCCTCCTAACTACAGTGGTTGAAGAGGTAGATCTTTCCATCTGTTGAGGAGGCACTTTCTTTACAGAAGAGTATATTCTCAACATAGGTATCTGCACTTTGTGTACATAACTTATGCTGAATTACTAATTGTTCTTGTTGAGGAGGGGAAAAGTGTTACATGTCTATATTTAGGCAATTACCTAATCAAATTCCTTATTTTAGTGAATCACTGTGCTATGCACTTTAAATTCAAACACTAAATTCCTCAAAACAAGTAACAATAGCAGATGTAGAGAACTGGCTCTTTGTTTTGTTGGTACTTGCCTGAGTTGGGTTTTTGAAAAAAAGATTGTCCAAACTGAGGAAAGACCTCGACTGGGATTCCAAATGGCCAGGAGTGCTGTCTGGAGGGTCTGTCTGCCAGGGGAAGGCACCACTGCAAGGCACTCAAGTGAGCAAAGCCTTGAAAGTGTCATGAGTTGTGTTGTTTGTATTCAGCTTTTTTTTCAAATGAGAAATCTCCAAGTGGTGTGTGAATGCTGTGACTCCAGAGTGTGTAACATCACAGGATTCTTTGTTTTTATTCCAGTGAACTTCTCAGCTTTCCTTGACTACTTATCTCCTCTTTGGGGGAGTGCTACTGAATAGTTACTGTCGTGTTTGCAGACTTACTACAGTAAATGTGAAGTATCAGGTGCCAGAAGTACTACTAGCTTCAGGAGCCCAAACCTCTGCTTCATTCCGTGCTGGTGTTTGCCAACTAGTGGTTAGGGGTGGTGCGTCAGCCGGACACTCGAGGTGGCAGAATAATGGCAGTGCAATGGATTTAATGCAGCTGAGGGTGAGATTCCCTTGAAGCAGCTGCTTCTCTTGGCTCCCTAAAAGGAGAATCCTCAGTCATGTTAGCAGGAACTGTGCTTAGTCTGGCTTGACTGTGTCAGTATTGGCATGTTTTACAGATTTTTAAGTCAAAGATTTTTGTCCTCAGAAGAATTGTCATACACAAGGCTAAAATCAGATCCTGCATCCAATCCTGGTTCATTCATGACTATACTCAGGATGCCTTTTATGGTAGATACAAGAATAGAGAACTGTATTTACAATTTGCTCTGAAAAATCACACAGATGAGATACTTTATTGTTGCAAACAATGCGTGGATTAAAACCAATCCAAACATAACATGCCAACCCTCCAAGCTATAATAAAAATGAAACAAACCCAAAAAATCCTACCTAAGTTGAATAAGTCGTTCTGAAAAGAGGTACTTCAGTTGAGTAGACATGCAGTGCAGCAGTGGCAGTTATATGAAAGTTTTTATAGTGGTATAAAAAATACTTTTGCTGCCATACTTAACTGAAGTAATACAGCAGATGAGAAAAATTATTTTTGACAGAGTGCACTAAGTATAAAGCTGTACCAAAAACTGTTTTTGATGGAGTTGTTGGATTACAAGCTGATGGAACTTACCCACATATAAAACTGATTGATATAAATTAAGTATGTGTTAAGTGCATAAGAAATGTCTTTTCTTTGGACCCTTTATGGTATGTGATGCTTCATGTGTTAGAGGTTGGAGTTTAGCTGTAGAATAATAATGAGGGAAATCTTCCTATTTGCTTGAAATTCCTTTTCTGAATAAGCTGCTATAGTATTACAAAGTTAGGAAAATGTAGTTGTCCTTTTTGTTGATATCTAGTGTGGAAAGTGAGTATTAGGCTGGCAGTTTTGCTGGGCTCTTCTGGTTTTGTGTTCAATGTGCATTTATAAATAGAAACAAGTGTATTTGCTGTAATAAACACTTAATGCATAATGTGTTTTTACTATATCAGAAACAATGTGGTATGAACCCAAAAGTTAAAAAGGTAATTTTTAGTAATGTGCTATTCAGACCTAGTTCAAATTACTAGAAAATATCTTTACTGATTTATTCATTTAACTGTAAGATCTAAATAATGAGGATTAATAAGGAAATTAATAGCAGGAAAACTCTTGAAATGGTCTTTAAAAGAAAAAAAGAAAAAACAAAGGGCAAAAAAACCCAACCAGCTGCAAGGGTTATTTTTCATATTTAGCCTTTTATTTCCTGTTTTAAAAAGTCTTCAGACAGATCCAGGTTTATAATTCAGATTGAGTATCCTATTGTTCTATTTGAATTTGTTTTAATGCCATTTGCTTTAGCTTTAATTTCTTTAGTACCATATGTTCTTGTGCTGCTGCTCCTATTTACAACCTGAAAAAGTGGGGGGAAAGCCATCCGATTAAAACAGCTTGTGTGTCATAAACCACCAATATGCGAAGCCTCTGTGTCACTTAAACAAAAGTAGTCCCTAATAATGTCACTTAATAGAGGCAGGGTCTGTAAATAAGGAACTGCCTTTTGCAAGTTATAGTGATAAAAAGCTGAGCTACAAACCCATATCTCAGCAACACGGAGCTGGTGATCAATCACTAATGCTGCGAGTGTGGCTGAGGGCGAGTGTGTTTACCTTGTGCTGAAAGGAGCCCATTGCGGAGATGGCATCGCTGCATCCTGTGCTTGGCTCCAGAGCTAACACCGTGCCCAAGATAATGCATCTCGCTGTGTTTGCACATCACAGAAGTGCTCTTCCCCGGGGCTATTAACTCTTAAACAGTCTTTGTCGAATGCAGTAAGACTGTTATGTGGGTACTGAGGATAACAGAATGCAAACAGCACAGTATCATAATCACTGGGCAGTTCTACAGCGTTGGATACACCGTGTAAGACACTGAAAAATGGTGTGATATTTTAGAGCACTCAGTGCCATTGGATAGTCTATTAAATAGCAATTAAACTTCTCAAAACTCTAGTCCTTTTCCTTTGTTTTAATTATCTTAATAGCTGGTTTACACTCATGGTCTAGTACTTCAATAAAGTAAGTTTTAGTAGGTGCAAATCAGGAGAAAGGCAATTTCTTACTCTGGCCCTTTCCCCAAGGTTCTAGTGTTCCAGAGGCTCAAGAGAAAGTTATGCCATAATTTTAGCCAGTGGCTCTGCTGAATGTCTGGTGGGAGATAACTGATTTGACATTTTCTCTGTGTGCAGATTTGTTCAGTTTGCAGATCGCTCTGTGTCCCAGTAGAGTTCATCATTTGAGCTACTTTAGATTTTCTGAGGAGTAATTTAAAATCAAAATTCTGACTGGTCAAATTCAAGGGAAAAGAAACACAAAGAATTTTATCAACCTACTTCCCAGCATTTCTAGACTTTCTTCTGCTCAAGTGGATTGGTCTTTGTACCTTGGCAGTTTTGGTCTTGACATTTCAGGAACATAGGAGTGGAAGGAGTTGACAGGACAGCTCTGGCCCTGTTCACCAGAGCTCACCCAGGTCTCTGTGTGGTCAGGGAGGAGCTGAGTGTCTGCACCACAGCTTGGGCACGGGGCAGCACTGAGGGGCTCCTCAGTGGGACAGCCCCCACCGAGGTCTCTCACATCCCTCTCCAACAGTCTGAACCAAGAGGAGGCAGCTGCACTGTCAGCTGGTCTTGACTGCAGGCCAACTTCACCAGGGCTGGGGAGAGACTGCCCTGGCTGTGACACTGCCCTGCTGCTTCTCTTCAGCCAGTTCTTCCCTAATGAAAACCACAGAGAAATCTCCACGAATTTGAGGGAAAATTATTTTGTAGTGACTCATTTCTGAATTGATAGCACTACATGTTTTTCCTCTGTGGAAATGTGGAATACAGCCTTGTCTGTGCTGGTCAGATCAGTTTGAACCTTCAGGATTTTATGATTGTTATTCCTCTGCTCAAAGTTCAGGTAGAACTTTTAGGGAGCTGCTCAGGATTATGAAACCAACCACTGGAGCACTCAGCTGAAGTTCTTGAGCACAAGTTTTGCTCTGATAAGTTTTGTTCAGGTCACTCCTCAGGGAGCTGGCAGACAGTACCTTTAGGATTCCTTCCCCCTGCTTGTGGTATTTATCAGCTATTGCTGCCTCAGGTTGAATTTCAGATCACTGTGTAAGGTGTGGCTTTGCTCAGGCCATGACAGTGATGGTCATGGATTCTGTGTTGTAACCAGTGAGTTCCAGTTGGGGTTTGAACCCATAGGGGTTTTTTTGTTCTCAAACCTACACTTTTGGATGACCCCAAAACATCATCTGTTTTCTGGAGAACAGAATCAAATCCTTAATTATTGCCGTGACAAAGGTGTGTGCAAAGTGCCAAGTAATCTTTGTTGGATTTGTAATCAGTATTTTCTTCCAAAATATTGATCTTCTCTAAATCTAGAAAGCTAATAATAGTCTAGACTGATAAATCAGAGACATATTCTGAATTTTTTTTCAGAAGTTACCAAATATCGCTGGGAGATTTGGGCTTGAAAGTTTTGACCTAAGAACATGAACATGCTAATTTGAATTTTAACTGATAATAGTTTTAGAAAAGGAAAGATGACTAATAATTTAGAGTTTCAGCTAGATATTTTAAAAATCAGATATATAGCTTTTCAGGCTGATTCACATCTGTATATTTAACAATATGATCTAGATCTGAATGTTAAATATTTATAAAAGTAAACAACATATGCAAGTGTTTGAATTATTTGTGAAACTTTTACAACAGGTAAAAATTGGTACTGAGAGAAATCAGGTATTTTTCTCATTTGACTGGCATAGATATTTCTGATGTGAAAATTCTCTGACTTTTCCTATTAGGCAGTGAGTTCAGTGATCAAACCTTTTAAGTTCCAAGTAGTTAAACTTAGGAATGACAGATGTTGTACATGAAACAGTTTGGAAGGAGCAAGAGTGGTTAAATCCCAAACATTAAAATAACCAACGAATGTTTTGACAGGTTACTGTAACAGTTTCCCAAATTTTTGTTACAGAACAACACTCACTTGGTATGCTTTCAAGGTAGAGAAAAATGTCTTATAAATTCAAGTCTTAAGTTGATATACCATAGTTCCCTTGTAGGAGTTAGCATTGAAGGTTATGTGGTTTTAATATTGTTTAATAAGTTTTTTCAAAACTTTGTCAGACAAAGTCTTCATATATGTCTTCTATTACAATAACAAATGACTTAATGCATAGAATGAATTCATTATATAAATATTTAATCACAGTGAATTTAATTTCTGTATAAAAATCCATTAGCGTTTCATTGACATCCTTGCTGATAATCTGGACCAACATCATCATGTCTTCTTTTTAGTGTGTTGTTTAAACAAACTGGCACAAGTACATTATGTCTTATTCATAACCAGTTTAACTGTTCAGTAAGTAGAAGGAAAATGTTAAACACTTTGGAAGTACTTGTGAATTTAAGGTAGATACATTCTGTTACATCCTTTTAAGAATTATTAAATTCCAGATGTTTCAGCCTTTTAGTGATTCATAATATAGCAGATGTTAAATCAATGTCTATTTAAGTTCCAGTGTAGTTTCTACCATTTCATAGCTTTTTCAGCACAAAAAAGTAAATGCTTATGCTGATTTTGAAAATATTGAGCTAATTAATGTTGGGTTTTACACAGATGGCAGCCTTAACATGAACTACGTTCATGATAAGCCTACAGAAACAGTGCCTAGAGCAAGTGGATCATTAAAAAAAGGATTTGTTAAGCATTACTCAGTCTTGGTTTTGAATTAATAAATAAAGGATTAAGGAGTAGTTATGTGAGACTTTAAGTATAGAGTGATAAAACAAACTCCTGCATTTCTATGGTATATATTTTATTCTAACTAGATGCAATTTACTTAAATAAGGCAATTTAATCAGCATTTAGTAAATTTGTCATTTGATATTGTAGAATCTTTCATCATATTTCACTTTAATCAAGAAAGGTAACACCTGTGGTTTATTCACAAAAGCTTCTTTTGTTAAATGAACACCCGCAGGCCATGAAGCAATTACATTTGTTGCTTGTACCAAAGTAGGAGGCACTTAAATAGACCTTAGTAGGGATAGATGAGAACTTGCAGACTTTATTCTTTTGTCCAGCACTGAGATTAGTTCTTATCATAGCTCAAGATGGAAGCCTCTGAACTGAAAAGAAAAGATGGCAATGATTTAAAGTTCTTCTTAAGTTTGAAACTTTGATATTGCTGGAGGTGATGTGAATACCTGTGACCTTACAAAAGTTCAAACTTCAAAACTTCATCTGCTCCCAGCTGATTGTAGGTGCTGATGTTCTTTGAAATTGCAAGAGATTCGTGTTTGTAAGTCCCCTAAAAATCACAAACAAAAGCTCCACCAAAACAAAAATACCCAAACCATAGAAACCTGTTTTCATTTAGTTGGGTTTGGGTTGTTTTGGGGGTTTTTTGTTTGGTTGGTTTTTGGGGTTTTTGTTTGGTTTTTTTGTTTGTTTTTTGTTTTTGTTTGATTGATTTTTGAGGCAGATAGTTTAATCTGTTAATTTTATTTGCAGTGTATTAGTTTTCCAGTATGCCAGTTAATGCAGCACAGGGTTCTCATCTCTTGGTTTTGACGAGTGAGAGTAATCAAAGAAAAAAGTTTGGTGTCATGTAAAACAACCAGAAGAGTGTAATTATTTGGTGAGTCCTCTCCCCTAGTTAAGCAAATTAATGTTATTTGCTAATAAGTGTGCATCAAGTCCCTTCCCTGTTCTTCAGTTTTGCCACAGTAACTGTACCCCTACGTAAATTCCCAACAGCTCTGCAAATTTAGCCAGTTTATCGCAGTGAAAGATGTTTATCTGAGGTGAAGAATAAACTGCTTCCAGCGTAGCTGTTCTCAGGGGTAGTCCTGCTCTTCTGGTGTGTCTGCTCCTGGGCAGGGAGAAGGGGAGAGTTGTGCCTGATGGTGTCCTTTATTCTCACACACATAAGCTGCAGCGCGGATAACCGGTTCTGCCTAAGAACGGCCGCTCCTTGGAAATAAATCCCCGGCTAATCTGCACAAAACCAGAGGCACAGGGGGTGCTGAGGCAAAGGGAGGAGCCTGCACACAACCAGGGCAGCGTTTCACATGAACCTGCACTGCTGAGGAATTGGTGGTTCTGCGTGAGACCCGCTGGTTTGGGGAGAAAAGCTAAGTTATTGGGGTTATGAGACTTTCCCATCTTATTTCTGGACTGTGTGTAGGGGAGAGCAGAAACTGCCCAGCCCAGGTTCGTACTTTTTACCATTTGCCACTGTGTTTTTGTACTCACAGTCCCTCTGTGTGCAGTGGTGCTGTGATTTCAGTTGTTGTCCTTCTTGGGTACAATTAATTTTGTCTCAAGAGCTCCATGTCCTGTAGATACCAAAATGAAATGTTGTGAATTGTCACACAAATGGCTTTCCCTTTGCCTTTTTAGCAGCAGCAGCCTATTGGTGTGTAATTAACATATTCTTACTAAAAATAGAGGTTTTCAACAGTTAATTTTTTTTCTTTGGTTACAGTACCTGATTCCAGCTAGGCCTGCATAGCTTTGCAGTGTGTCTCTTTGGGTCCTATTTCTGCAAAGGTTGATACTCAAAGTGAACTTTCCCACTGAGATCAATGGTGTGCTGCAGAAATGGCTTGGTGTGTAAAGCCTTGAAGGATTTTGGCTTTAGTCTTTATTTCAAAGGGGTTTAAACAATGTTTGTTTAGTTTTGTTGTTGTTTTTGTTTGGTTTTTTGTTTTTTTAATTAATGATTATGGCCTGTCACTGGTATTTGGTTTTACATTTTCATGTAATTCTTGTGATTTTTATTACTTGTCTTAATTCCAGGATGTAGTGAAGTGCCTAGATGATGGACAGACACCTTATAAAGGTGTTACAGTGCATTATCTCTGGATGAGTCATACATTGTGGCAGTACTCTGACTGATAAATTTGGAGGTGTAGGGTCCTGTCATACCTTCCATGGAGAACTGCCAGAGTTACTGCCAGAGTGGTGAATTTCAGGACCTAGGAAGGTACTTCACTGCAAATATTCTACACAGAATGCAAACTGTGAACATCTTGTCTAGACAAGTAATTATTCCTAGTACTGGAAGTAGTGTTATGCCATTGCTGGCAAATGCAATCTATTTTATTTGTCATATGTTTTAAGCATGGAAGAAAAATGAGAAGTGTTCTAGGAAGTATTTGGATATACTTATGAGTGGGTCTTTAAGTAGTAAAAGATGAGCCTATGAATTAGGGGAAGTGATAAAGCACAGGAACCAGTACAGTAGAAGGGGAGCTGGGAGTGGAACAGGAGCACGTTGCAAGATGTGATGCTTTTTAAGTAACATTAAAGGTTGATACAGATTTGCTTTCTGTATTTAATGAAAAAACCATTTTCCTTTAATAGTAATTCCTGCTTCTTCTGTTTGTATGTTTGCTGAGAATGTCTTTCCTAGTGACAGTCCAGTAGATGCTGAACAGGATTTGCACCAGAAGGGTCAGGACACTGCTCTGTATTGTAATAATTACCTGAAAAACCAACTCATGTAAGGTGTGGACACGGGGAATGCTTTAGGTGGGTACACTGCCAAGAAGTGAAGATGAGTATCCAACTAACCTGCTGGGCATCCCAAATAAGCTGTGTACCATGGAATTTCGAAGGAAAATGGGAGTCTCAAATAGAGACCTATCAAAAGTTTAAGTCCACATGTGATGAATATTCCACACAGTTCCTTTGAGTCTGGATAAATCTTTTTAGAATTTGTTTATTTTAAATTGACTTGTGGTTGGTTTTTTAGTTTGCAAATCTGCCTGGGTAGGAGGAAGGCCAAAGTCATGTAGCTGAAACCAGCTGGTCTTCCCAGAGAAAGCCCTTCCATGCACGTGCCAGCAAACTGAAAAGCCTACAAAAATAAAGGTGACAGACAAGCTGAACCTGGAATTCCTGTACAGAAGGACTGTGAGAAAAAGAAGGAAAGGAGCTTGGTTGAACTAGTGGATCAGTTTAAAACAAAGGAGGTGACATTCCTTTATACAGGACACTGTGGAAGGAGACTGTACCAGTAGTTTCAAAAGGGTTTGGACATCCTGCTGGTCTCCACCTCCTCGCATAGATTCTAAAATGAGGACGGGATTTGTGCCCTCTGACATGCCTGAAGCACCTTTCCTGAGTCCCAGAGAAGTACTGGGTGCTAGGGAGGAGATGGACAGGCTCACATGTGCTTTCCATGGTGAGTGTCTCATTTTGCCACTGTCAGAGACACAAACCTTTGGTTCTCAATCCGTGGTTTATACATTTGCCACAGCTTAGCAAAGGGGCTCTGGGAATAGTGTGCCAGCCCTGGATGCTCATCTGGGAACAGGCAGGTGGGGGCATGGCTGAGCAAGAGCCTCAAAGGCTTATTAAAGACAAGGCTCCCAAGAAGTGCTACCTGGCCAGATACCTCCAAGTACCAATTGCACTCCAACTGCATTTTCATCAAGTGGGGGACCTGGGTCTATTCTTAAGGGTGTACAACCAGACTTTACACTGAATGGCATTTCACTTTGTTTAGTTCTTTATGTAGACTATTGTATTTATGAGTCTGTGTGGCTTAATTCTAAAACACTCATTTTTATAGTGGTCAAACTCTTGAGTTTTATTTGAAACAGTTTAGTTAGTTAGTTAGTTTCCATTTTTTTTCCTCTTAAGTTCTGGTCATGGTAATGTTTTAAGTACATGCTTTTGGAAAAATGTGTTAGTTTAACATCCATATTAAATATTATCTAGATTGAGAATATGTTGCTTTTTAAAAATTTTCAGCAAACTAGAAGTATAATTATTTGGTAACTTGTAAGATGTTATTTATATCTGAAATATTTTAAAGAAAACATGACAAAGTAGTGTTTTATATTCCAAGGAGAAATTGTAGTTTATAGGAGCAACTTGTTCATATTTGAAAGCTTTATACTCTCATTTAGGTAACTACTACAGCTATGTTGCTATTTCTTATTTTGTCATTGAGTCAGCCAGTGAATGCCATGAATCTATGGTATGTAATATAGTTAATGCATAATATATATGGGCAATGAAAGGTCTTTGTCATATAGTATAAGGTCACCATCATTAATTTTCAAATTATAAAAAGGGATTTGCTGTTTTGTGATCATCATTATTGCAATATAATGTGTTGTGGATTCTGCCTGCACATAGAATGAACTGTGATCTTAATTAGAACTTTGACAAGCCTACTCCGATAAAATGATGAGATTATTCGTAATTGATGTCACAATCAATTACCAGTTAGTTCATCATGAATCTACTAACAGGTCTAGCCTTGGTGCTGGCCCCAGGATGTTGATGAGTGTGTGGCTGCCCTGTTCATGCTGTTACTGCGACAGGAGGGCAGATTTTCAGTCAACATCCTAATGACCTCTTTTGAAGTCTATTAAATTAATGACCCTGTCACATTGGTCTAACCTCTTACATCTTCATTTTGGATTTTTTGTTGCAAACCATTGGTTTTTGAGCACATGATAGAACAGATACTTTGGAGCACTCCTTCTCATCCCTCCGGATCTGGCACTGTGTCTCACTAGATTCAATAAAAAATTACTTCATTACTCAGTCATGAAATACAGAGCACAGAAATCAGGAAATACGGTTTAAGGCAAACTATGCTCAATACCATTTTGTGCTATCTTCTTTTTCCATTTCAATCCTGCTTAACCACAGGTGCCTAAAGGACATGTTTGGTTAGAAGGTGATAATCTCAGGAATTCTACGGATTCCAGGTGCTACGGACCTGTTCCTTACGGACTGATAAGAGGACGCATTTGTCTTAAGGTATATATATTTAGAGTATCTAAAGGTAGTTGCATTAATACATTTTTAATGCCTGGCTGTTAAGTATTGAAAGGTACCTCCTTAATTGTCTGGCCAAAGAAAATGTAAAAGAAAGCATGAACACACCACCAGCCACTTGCTGCAAAAGGGAAAGTCAACAAAGACAGGGCTTTTCGGAGGAAGGACTTTTGAGCAGCGCTCTGAGCACTCACTGCCTCTGAAAACTGAATGAATTATTTCACAAGCAAACCCAAACCTCATGAAAACACACACTCACACTTCTGCACAGATGTACATCCTTAATCTGTAGTCCAAAAACCAAAATGAACATTGTACTGTATAAACCACCCCATGGTTCCTTCTCCTTCTGTTTCAACAATTCTGCAACTTTATTTCACACCAAATTACTTTTTCTTATTATCTGCATTATTAATTTATTCTTTTACCAAAAAGAACAAACTTTCGCAATTTCCTCTCCATAAAAAGTTTAATCTTAGAAAGAGGGCAGCATGTATTGCAGACTTAGGCACTTGCTTTTAGAAAGCTGATTTTAAAATTGTGCATTCAGAACAATAAAAAAGGTTTTCTCTGTATTTCAGCACATCCACAAAAACATAATTTGACACGTGCACAGGAAAGAGTGGATCTTTCCAATTTACCAGTCTTACATTCTTACTTTAGAGTATTTGTGAATAGAGTTTGGGACTTTTTAAAGAAACCCTTCCAGCTATTGACCATAACCAGTAATTGCCTGTCCCTCTCAGCCCTACTGCCAAGTTTTGTCTGATCTCTGTTCTTCCTGGCCAGCATTTGCTCGAGTTCTTCTCTGGTGTTCACTGAGGGCTCTCTGTCCCTTCCCTGCACTGTTTGCCTTCCTCTGTACACCAGAGGGAAAAATGCCGATTCCAAACAGGTCTATTTTTATGACCCAAGTTTTAACTTGGATTATTAACTGCTAACATACAAATGATGGATGGTAGTATGCTGACCCTCCTCTTAATGTTGTATTAATAATCTACCTGAAAAAAAAAATTCTCCAAACTGATGTACAGGTAGAGAAAAAACTGTTTACTACTGTCAGAGGACTGTTAGCAAATACTGTATATATCGAGAACTTGTGTATGTGGACAGCCATTAGTCACAGATTCTCTACACAGCAGTAGATTTGAGTCCAGCCTGTACCCCAACAAGGAAAGTGTTTGAGAGACCTTAATGAAGTGACTGTCAGGACTGAACCTTAAGTAAACTCTGTAAAAGGAGTGGAACTTGCACGCAGATAATGCACATTGAAGTACTACTTGAACCAAATTTTACTGCTGTTGTTTTATGCTGCTGCACAGAGTAGTGATTATTCATGTTTTCATGAGATTTAAGTATACGGTGCCTAACAGAAGCAAAAATGAGTTTATTCTTCAAGCAAGTGTTTATAGTTTGGGTTTTTTATGGTAATTCCCATCAGCATACAGTGATCTTGCCACTGTGTGTTGCTCTTGAACATGACAGTGAAAGGCAGCAGAGTACAGTCTGCATGGTGAGGGCTGGCCACCAAACCACTGGCCAAGAAACCTACATGTGTTTTTAGTGCGGGGTGCTGGAGGTTTGGCTTTGCCCTCATGACACACTTCTTTACTGCCTTGAGAATGGGAGTTTGGGGCCTTTATGATAAGTGGATTTTGGAGCAGCCTTTCAATGCTAAGTTATATTTTTAGGAATGGATGCAAACAAATCCAAGTCTAATTTGGAAGTAATGGATTTCGACAGAAGAAAGTGAACTTAGCTGGCTAAGTTTGTCTAGGCAGTCTGTTCTTGGCAAATCATAAATGTTTATCTGTGAAGTTTAGACTGAAGAATCTCAGTCACTGTTGGTGCAGCAGTTTTTAATCCATAGAGGAATAATGATCTGTGATTGCCTTTGCTCCTTTTCCTCCCTGCCACCACATCTACTGCCACTCCAACAGACAAGTTCACTCCATAAAGGGCCACTGAAATCAAAGCAGCTGCAAATTCAATAAAAGCAGTGGGAGTCCCTCTTTGACAGAACTCATGCTTCATCCTGTCCTAGGTAGGATATCCTGTGCATTCCCTGGATTTAGGCTCCATGTCAAAACTAGACCTGTAGTGTATCTTCAAAAGAGCTAGTTAGCCCCATTTATCCCCCATCCATCAGATCAAATCTATCTATGTAGGCCAAACCAAAGAGGGCAAATAGCTGCTAATTGGAGTAGCCAGTCTGAATGAACAAGTCACAGTCAACTTCTGTCATAACTTTAAAGGACTTGGGAATTACGACACAGAGCGGCAAGTCTTTGTTTCACAGAGGAAGGCTTTCCATCTTGTTTCCAACCATGAGTATTTTTTTCTCAGGTTCTTCCTGTATTTAGACTAGATAAAGTATCATTTTTATTCTAAGTCTACCACTGTGATGAATTTGAAATTAAATTGTCAAAGCAACATTTAAAGCAAATTCGATTACTTTTCACTGAAAGCACATTGCAATAGGTGTGATTTGAGTTGCCCAAAATGAGATCTGTGCTGTAGCGAATGGCCTAAGAAACTTCCTTCTCCAGGCCTTTAATCAGATCAGCTTAGATTTGTAATATGGGATATTTCTATTTCCTTTTACTTCTGTTTGCCTTCAAGGCCAAACAAAGACTTGATACCCAGCCTGCAGCCAGCATAGGCCCTCTGGACAGCCTTCCATAGCTTTGCTTCTAACCAAGATCAAGTATCCTGTTGGTTGTATCTCTCTATATTTGTGTGGAACTTAAAATATAGCTCCCTGGCTGGTCTGCCCAGAGAGAAGACATTACCTCTGGTTTTGTGTATCAGCAGATGTTCCTCATGCTCTTTCCCAAATGCACATGCCAAAACCACAAGTATTCTCTATGATTCTTGCACAAGAGAGCTTTGAGCCTTTTTCTCATCCACATAACTTGAGGTCCAGAGAATGACTCATCCTTCTGCCCACCCGAGGGCCCAGGCTGGATCCAGCTGATGGCAGCTCAGCACAGTGCTGCGAGGGGCCTGAGTGAGGACAGGCCAGGGAGCCCCCAGCAGTGCCCAGGCAGCAGGAACCCGATGCTATGTCCTTCTGTGCCCATCCTTAACTCTCTCCTTGCCCCTTCTGTCATGGCCTTCAGGGCTGGGGACAAATCATAGGGTTAGAAGTGACTGAACCCTGGCACTGTGCTGCCTCTGTGAAATGAGAAAGTTCCTTTTCTGCTCCGCACAGAAAGCAGCAAACCCTGTGCTGTGGCTGTTGTGTGAACTCGGTTATAGAGTGGGTTGCTGTTCCTGGACAGGGACTGTTTACCTTCCTTACTATCAAATTCCAATGAAAAAGGACCGAAATAGAATATCATACTGACAAGATGCTGTGGGAACAAGGAACTGCATCTCTGTCTAGGCTGCTTCATCTTGGGCAGGGGCAGTGAAATTTTTATGGGATTAGAGCCACCGAGAGCCTTCATTCCTCAGCATCGTCTTTCCCTTCCTGCTGATCCCCTCGTGCCGTCTTTGAAAGGTGGTGGGAAGAGACACAGGTGGTCAAGGCAGACAAAGGACAAAGTGCAGAAGAATGTCCCTGGTTTCCTATTACTTTTTTTGCATCCAAGACCATCCTACATGTAATTAGTGAATGTCCAGAGCAAAATACATCTGGGACCATACAGTAGTAGGAACAGTTAATTTTTGTAGGAAGTTGTTTTGTTATTGATCAGCATCATTCTCTGACACTTTGTGTTGGTCATGAGTTGTGCTCATGTAACTAACTGTCCCCTTCTCTGAGGAGCCTCTCAGTGCAGGCCCTGATGGTGGCAGGCACTCCACCCCTTCAGACCTATTTGTGTGATATAAATTTGCCTACAGATCTTTTTTTCCAAAGTTCAGTGTTGGCAGTTCAAAGGCTCATCTTGAAAATACAAATGGGAGGTCCATGGGCATAGCGTTCTTTTTTCACCTAGAGGGATCAAAAAATATATACCTTGTCTTTTAGGTCATGAAGGCTAGAAATGTATTTTTTAGGAACATATGTATTTCCAAGGCTGAAAAAAATAATGAAATTTGTAACGCTTTCTATACTAAAGCATGCCCTGTATAACTTAGTGTTGTCTCCAGCCACTATGGAATGATTCCTTGTGATACACCGTATTTATTACTCCTAGGAGAAGAAACTCACAGGTGAGGAAAGTCCTTTATCCTGTCAACCAAAGAGACAAAAAAATTATGCTGTTTATGAAACAATTAATAACAAATGAAAATACTGAACTTCTGAGTTATGATTAAAATCTCTTGCACTTTATTTTACAGATATGGCCTCTGAATGACTTTGGATTTCTACGTGCAAGCCCCAATGGCCATAGATTTCTTGATGATTAAAAGATTTAAGTTACTATTGCCAGTTCTCATAATATTTTCTACTTAAATGAATGGAACTATTTTTGTTTAGAGTAAACACAAGTATTACTTGACAAAGCTGTCCCTTTCTGAGATTACATCTAACTTGAAAGTGGGAATGATACACTGCTGTCATGAACAAAAGTGACATGCCTCTTGCTCTACTTCCGTGGCCAGTCACAGTAAGTGCTTGGAGTTATTAAAGTTTTGAGGTTTTACTACTAGCCAAGGTTGGCATTGACTGTTGCCAAAACAGAAAAAAGGCACAATGCACTTACTGTGTTGTCACCCAACCAGAGCCACACACAGACTGTCCCTACATCAGCAGTGGTGTAGCAAGCCAGCACTGGAACTGAACACCAGGAGAGTTCTGGATCTGCTGGTCACTGAGAGGTAGTTTGTAGGGTTTTCCTCAAACTGGTTCTCGCCTGCCCAGTGGACTGTATGTCCAGTAGGGTCAGAGCACACCTGCCTGGTTAACTTTCACCTGAGGAATGTTGACTCCATTTGTTCAGAGGATGGACTCAACCCAAAACGTGCTCCTGCTCCAAGCTCACAAGGTAACATGGTTGCAGAGCCCCCAGACCTGCTCTTCAGCACTGGGACAACCAGCCTGTCCCATTCTGCAAGCCTCTGGTCTCCTTTCCTGGGCTCAAGTCCTTGAGGGGATTTAATGAAATTAAATGTTTAGCATATAAATAGAAAATGTTCCTGTTTCCCACTACTGCACCTTGCTCTGCATTATCTTCAAAGCATTCTCACATTCATGCCTCCTGATTGTATTTTGTCATCTGAGCTGTTAGAAGGATTTAACCTCCAAAGAGGGGCCCAAGGTGTAGTTGATATGGTCTGAAATAGAAGTCACTCTGGTGTTTGCTGGAAGAGAAATGTTGTTTAGATCACGAGATCCATTCCAGTTGTACAGAACTCAGTGTTCTGCTTTGGAGGTTTTTAGGAATGAGTTCTTTGGCTGCAGAAGGAAAAAATCCAATCCTGGTGTTGGCAAAGGGGCACTTTGCATTTTTCAGCCTGAATGTACTTGCTCCTGTAGTGCTCCCTTTTTCTTTAACATACATTTCTTTAGCAGACACTGTCACTTGTTTGTCCAGTCTTTTGAGAAGTTTGTAACACTTAATGTGGTTCATTGAAACAATCATTGAAGGATCTCAATAACAAGTGAACATGTGTCACAACAAACCAAAGACACCTCTTTGATTTCACTCTTGAAGACACTGTAATTCCCACCACATCGACACGACAGAGTATAGACTTGTTCATCTGCCAAAATAGAAAACAAAAAAAGCCTTTATTGCTTGAGAAGAAACAAGAATTTATTCTGGATTTTCTTCACAAAGCTGCTCTTAGTAACAAATAACCTCCCCGTCTTGGGTTGTAAATATCAGTACCTGTGCTACTGTTTGTAGGTCAAAAAATTATTATACTCTTAAAATGTTGCACCAAACAACCAGGGTCAGTGCATTCTCTGAGAAAAAAAACACCTCAGTAATAACAGGGTGCACATCAGTGAAACAGATATTAAAAGGAAAAACTAAGGAGTGTCATACATATGACATATCAAAGATGCTTCCAGAACAGACTGCTAACCCAGGAAACAACACAGAAGAAAGAAAAGTAGAGCAGATTTTTTCACCTCACAGCTTTAAAAAAAAAAAAAAGAGTAAAAAAACTGAAACCAAAAAACCCCTCCAAAAAAGCACCATCAATTCCAAACGCAAGTAATTGAGAAAAGCCAGAGTAATAAAAAGGAGAGAAAGAACACACTGTCAGATAAAAAAAAACCCTGTATGAAAACACTTGCATTCTACCATCACAGAAAGAGCAAGAAGATGCATGAGAGATCTGGGAAGAATCTAATAATTATACTACAAGAGGAGATCTAGGTGAAAAGTGGTACTGCAGGGGAGGGTGGGGGGAAGAGATGAAGCAGTAAAAGTGCCACAGAAAATTAAGTTCCATTTCAAGTAATCTCACAGAGCAAAATAACTCAGGAAATACAGAAAAAGTACAACTTTTAAGAAGACAACAATGGTCTAAGATGCAGAAAACCAGAAAACGTTCACAGTGACAATGGAAGGCATTAGGAGCAGCAGCAAGGCCCTCATACCTTCATTCCAGGACATATCCTCAAGGTAAATTTGTTCATGAAGTGGCCATTCTTTTGTCAGGTTATCTGCTATAAAGCAAACACGACACTGGTCAGTCCTGCCAACATACAGGTCCTTATTTCTTTCTTAGAAGTCAGTCTGGTCCCTACAAGACAGTCACACTCAGACCAAGGCATCAGTTAAAATTGCAGTTCTGTAAACATTTAGTTTCCATGTATCTGTGTAGGCTGAAAATGTCCTCTTGGAGCCAGGAGATGTAAATGGTGACGATGTATTACCGAACCAAGACATAAACGAATACTTTTGCACATCCCAATTACATGGAATTAGGGGTTAACTTCTGTTTGGATGTCAATGCCCTTCAAAAGCCTGGCTGTAGCTCCACTTCCACAAGTGAAATGGTGAATGTCTGCTTACCTTGTAGTTTTCACAAACTCATGGAATGGCTGAGGTCAGAAGGGAACTCTCAGTATCACCTACTCCAACCCTCCTGGCACAGGCAAGGGCAGCTGAGCAAGTTGTCCAGGATGGACCACACCCAGTCAGATTTTAAACATCTCCACAGATGGAAACCCCACAATCTCTCTCAGACAACATTTTTCTTTAGAAAGGAGAAACCAAATAAAAACCTCCAATAAGCACCAAGTGAAGGTTGTGTATGAGAATACCACTGAAATTCCTGCAAAAAGATACTCCTAAAAAAAAGAGAAATGAAAAACACTTGCAGGGGAAGACTAGTCCAAGTGTTCTTTTAGGATAAAATAGCACAGAGAGGTCAGTTCTGGCCTGCACCTGTGAGATCTGCTGCCATGTGATCCCTTGCATTCTTCCAACATTGAGTACAGCATCAAATGAAAACTGTACAACACAAATGACAACATGAAATGCAAAGTGAGCAATACAAATTGGGGGTTTTCCTTTTATCAGCACACTCATACTTGATGTACAAAGTTCACACCAAGTTCTTCAGCTTGATAATGTGAGATCTTGTCAACAAAGTTACAGGTGAAGCCATAAAAGGCAGTATTTAAAAAGTAAAAGAAGACATAAACCCCTTAGAACTTCCTACACACACACACAAAAAAAAAAGCTGACTCCCCGAATGCTGTTTTAAAGAATGAGAAATCCCCAAAAGCTGATCTTCAGCACATGGACAGAAACGCTTTACGTCTGGCCAGACTCAAGAGCTCAGTGCTTATTTGAGGTTTCAAAGAAGTCGTTTTTGAGGAGGTGGCTGTTCCTTCTCTTGGATCAGGGAGTTTTTAAGCCCATTTACAGTTGTTATCATCAGAGTATGCTTTTGAGAGCATACAGAGTTTTCTATGGCTTTCTATGACAGGTTGGTGGTGAAATAATCTATTTCAGAATGACTTACTGAGCAATTGCTGAAAAAGTCAGAGGCCCAGATTATGTTATTTTAATTCCCAAGAGATTGCCCTACTTAATCATTACATTGTAGAGTATCCTAAATGATTCCCAGCTGCTTCACTGTAACTGGTCTTTGCTCTGGGCTGAAAAGCAGAACTAAGAGACTTCGCAGCTCCCTCCTCCAGTAACAGCCCAGAAAAACTGTCCCTCTCCAGCATTCTGATCACATAACAGAGTATGTCCTTCTTTATCACCAAAACCAACCAACAACTATTAAATCCCAGTCTTTATTTTGCAATTAACTCTTCTGTTTTCTACTGAAATGTACACTATATGTCCTTGAGAATGAGCCTCATCTAAATTAGTTTTAATGAAGGTGATTAAAATAAATGAGACACACTGGAAATAATGACATACTTCAGGTAAAGTAACTTGTGAATCACAGAATTCTTTATGTTGGAAAATACCTTTAAAATCAAGTTCAGCCATTAAACTAATGAAGAACACAGCTGAGGAAAAGTCTCTTTCTCTTCCAAACGTGCAACAATTTGAAGCCCAGGGAACACAATTTCAACAAAATTTTTCTAATTCACCACTGCAGTTGTAATTTCGAAAATAAAAAACCCCCTAAAACAACCAATAAGCTAAATTAATCCTTCTAATGATTGCCAGCCTAAACAATATCATTATTCCTCATCTGATGCTCAGATCCTTGGAAGTATCAGGCAAAGCATCCCCAGCAGATCAAGGGAGGGGACTGTCCTACTCTGCTCTGCACTGGGGCAGCCTCACCTGGAATGCTGTGGGTAGGTTTGGGTGCCACAATGTAGGAAAGATATAAAGCTATTGGAGAGTGTCCAAAGGAGGGCAACAAAGATAGTGAAGGGCCCTGAGGGGGTGCAGGTGAGGGCACTTGGTCTGTTCAACTGGAGTAGACTGAGGGCAGACCTCACTGCAGGTACAACTTCCTCATGAGGGGAAGAGGAGAAGCAGGCACTGATCTCATCTCGGTGGTGACCAGGGACAGAACCTGAGGAAATGACCTGAAGTTGTGTCAGGGCAGGTTCAGGTTGGATATTAGAAAAAAGTTCTTCCCCCAGAGGGTGGTTGGGCACTGAACAGGCTCCCCAGGCAGTGGTCATCACAGCACCAAAGCTGACAGAGCTCAAGAAGTTTGGATTACACTCTCAAGCACATGGTGTGATTCTTAGGCTGTCCTGTGCAGGGTCAGGAGTTGGACTCAATGATCCCAATGGGTCCCTTCCAACTCAGCATATTCTCTGATTCTAAGAAGTTTAAAGTCTTGCTGGTTATCATTAAAGATATAGATTTTCAATTAGTACTCCTGACTTGACTTCATACATAGCCCAGTACCTGCTCTTGTCAGGCAGTTTCACATAGTACATTTATGTGCCAGTCTGGTTCAAGCAGAAAAAATGTATTTCCTAGAGCTGGACAAAGCTTTTCTATTTTTGAGTTCTCCCACTAAATGCATTACCCAATTTGATACACCTTAAGACAGCAAAACCAGGTGTGGCCACTTATTTTAAAACAGAGGCACAGCCCAGTATGAGTTTGAGGAGCTTTCAAGCAGAACATCCAACCTAATGGCTCTCACAGTGACTCTCATTTCTCATGCCCTTCCTTATTTCATCAACATCACTATTACAACCATGACTCCCTCACAGGTGGTTCTCTGAAGTAAACTGGTGTCCCATTTTCACGGCCTCACCAGAGAAGGTTATTTGAGACTGGCATTGCCACCGGTGCCGAGTTGTGTGGTTGACTTACATGTGACGTCACAACTCAGGCTGTGAACTCTGTGCACAGTTGTCCCTTCTGAAACACATCCCTGAACATCCAGGGGAAACCTGACCTGATCATCTCCCATAACTCGTGGAACAGATTTTAATCCACCAGCAGTACAGCCTGCCATCCATTGGATTTGGCTGACAAGAGGTGAAAGGATTCTGCAGCTCCATTGTCTCAACTGCAGGATCTAAGAAAACACTGGCAGGCTCATCAGAGAGGTTTATGAGCCTGCAATTCAAAGAGATTAAAAGGAAAAATCTACTGAGATTCTTTCAGGCTACAGGACAACATTAAATAACTATTAGCAGCTTGGTTCAGTAAAGCTTTACTAGAGCCCTTGCTGGGTCATTCAGAAATTGTAAAAGAAGAAAGGTATTTAAGTTTCACTTGAGGATACAATAAATATTTCTTGGGCTATTCGAGGCTGAGTTTTAGGGAAACGGTTGCAAGAAATAAATGGAAAGTTAAGCCTTTTAACAGTTTATGGTAATAGTAAAAATAGTCATAATGCTTGAAAGATTTTTCTAGCTCTTTATCAGACATGCATTCTTAGGATTCACTTTTTTCCCCAAAACAAGTATTTAATTAAAAAAAGTTCAAGATTTGTAGTCAAAAACTGTTGTTAGTATTTGCTCAGCATCAAAATCATCACAGTACCCCAAACCTGGATGTTTTCAGAAGTTAATTTTTTCTAACACTTTTCAGTTTTTAAACAATTTTTTGAGTATTTTGACTTAATTGAAAATAATCACACTTAATTTGAAATTAAAGCCATGTGTTAAGAATTTTCAAAACAAAAAGATATGTTTGCTACAAAAATAAAATATTCTTTTTTAGCAGATGAGACATAACTCCAGAGAGTTAAAAGGTTTGTGCTCCAGCTGTGGGTGTAAGGCCATAAGATCTATGGCTGGAGAAGGAATCCACACTTCTGTCACCTACTGAGGATAACCCAGCACACTGGAAAACCACTGGTATTGTCAGCAAAAACTGGATTCGTGACCAGATGCTGTAAAATGAGCTATTTTAGGCCAAGTGCAAATTTTTTGTTGTGCCTCACTGCCTGACAGAAAGATAGAGAGGATGGAACCAGCTCCATTCACAGAGACAACTGGCACAAGCAATTCCCATTAGAACCTGTAATTCCTTATGCCTAAGAAATCACACATAAACAAAAGGAAAATTAAGCCAGAATGTTACTTATTCCTTATTGTATCCTCCATATTTTTCTAGAAGTGCAATTTAAAAGTGGAAAATCAAAAGAAGGTACATACTGAGATGTGAAAACTTCTGGTGATTACACCCCCAACCCTATAAATCCTTGGGTCCTACAGGGAAGACAGAGAGGGACTTTTTACAAGGGCCTGTAGTGACAGCACAAGGGGGAATGGCTTCAAACTGAGAGAGCATGTTTACATCAGATCTCAGGAAACAATTCCTCGCTGTGAGGGTGCTGAAGCACTGCAGCAGGCTGCTCAGGGAAGCTGTGGATGCCCTGCCCCTGAAGTGTTCAAGGCCAGGCTGGATTGAGTTTGGAGCAACCTGGTTTAATAGAAGGCATCCCTGTCCATGGCAGAGTGGGTGGAACTGGATGATCTTTAAGGCCCCTTCCAACCCAAACTGTTCTATGATTCTATGCTTTATGGACATTGTGTCCATCATCACGTGAAAACATACTACCCCCGACAGAACCTCCTAAGTGCCATATATGGGAAAACCCCATAGATTCTTAATTTTCTCACCCAAAATCATATACAAATCATCTGGTTTTAGTGTCAATCCCACTACTAGTTTTGAATTATTTGCTACATTTATCACAATAAATTAATCTAAGTCACCAATTTGTTAATTTTTGTGACCTTTCTGTTAATCATTCAATCATCAATAATTAAAACACAAAATCAATAACTGAACCAAAATTATTCATATTATTATCTCAGTAATGTAATTGTTTAGATACAGTTCTTTTGTATACAAGTCAACAAAAATCCACAAAAGTTGCAAAGGTGTTATTCAAAGGGACCTCAACAGGACACAAAAATGGGCTGGCAGGGACATCAAATGGTTCAGGCCAAGGTTAAGTCCTACTCTTGGGATGGAATAACCTAATGCACCAGAGTAGGCTGGGAGACATCTGGCTGCAAGGCAGTTCTCCAGACAAGGACCAGAGAGTCCTGATGGACAACAGGCTCAACACAAGTCATCAGAGCACTGCTGTGGCAAAGGCCAAGCCCACAGAGGGCTGTATGAGCAAGAGCAGAGCCAGCAGGTCAAGGAAGGGATTTTTTAGGTCTCCACTCCACTAAAGAAATTGCATCTGAAATCCTGTGTCCAGTTTTGGACTCCCCAGTACAAAGCCCTCACTTCACTGAACTGCCAGCATGGTCAGGAGTTGGGACATGTCATACAAGGAGAGGTCAAAAGAACACAGCTCTCTCATCCACAGCTGCTACCAGGAAGGCATAGAGGAGACTTCTCAGAGGGGCTCAGAGGAAGGATGAGAAGTGAAAGGCACACGTTCCAAAAAGAGTCCTTATATCTGCCTTGATAGAAGAAGAGCAGGTCTGGGTTGGTTCAGTGTTTGGCTTTCATTTGTTAGATTTGAGTTTTCTATTTTGAGGATGTTCAAACACTGGAAGAGCCTGCCCAGAGCATCTCAAGAATCTCCATCCTCAGAGACATTAAAAACTAGGCTGGAGAAAGTCTGAGCAACTGACCTTTGTGGACCTGCTTTAAGCAGCGCATTGATGCAGATGACCTATGAAGGTCTCTTCCAGCCTATGCAATTCTCTGATCCTGTGAGTTTTCCTTCTTTTCACCTTTGTCACAAAAGCATGAGTTCAGATGACTTCTAATATGAAAACTGTAAAACAGGTTTTTTCCAACTCACTGAAAAACTTTTGGTAATTGTTAGTGTCAAGCTTGACTTTAACTACATCTTCATCTTTTTTAAATGGAATATGGAACAAAGAATGGAAAAATATGAGAAGAAAATCTGTTGAAAAAAGTGCATTCTTAATAGGTAAATTATTATGCAGCTTTTCTTCCATCCTCCAAATTTTTCACAGGGACTGTAAGCAAAAGTTTTCCCATTAGCAAAAAATATTCTTATATGACAAAAGAATGAATTGGAAAAATTCTCACAAAACATACAAAAAGGCAGTTTTTGTAAGATTTCCAGATCAGAAAAACTTGGGTGTTTGAGCCAAACCTCTAAACTGTTTGTGGTTTGTCCCTTCCCCAATAATAACATGGCCTGAAAGCATAAAAAAATAGGATATTATTAAGAGACCTTCAGAGAAAAGAACTATTAAGATACAAAAGCACATTCACTTGTTATTCTCAACAATTCAGACAAAAAGAAAATTAAACCATAGAGCCCCACAGAATTTCAGCTTCTTGGAACTTCTCTGGCTACTGAATTTCTGAGCCAAGTAATTAAGATTTAGTTAGTATAGCACAAGAAGGTACCTACAAATAAAGAACCTGTGAAATGGGGAAAAGACTACAGTGCAAAGGGCCTCCTGCTGATGGGCAGCCACACACACACACAGAGGCATCCTTCAGATCCTGCTTCTGAGGCTTTCTTTGCATCTTCCTCACTTGCTGCATTATCTCTCTCATCACTATTCCCCTTAGTTGCTGTCTCAATTCCTTTGTTTCTGTGAGCTTTTATGGCAGTGTCTACGAATTTGACTAGAATCATGACTTCAGAAGCAGCTTGACAGGCATTCAAAGAACTAGAATTTATTTCACCATCCTTTTGCTGCCAGGGAACATGCTGGAAAGAATGCAGTGGCACTGCACATGTATGTTGTGTGGCTTACTTTGAAACACTGGGTCTCTCTGTATTAAAGCATATCTATCCCACTATCATCCCATTACCAAACACCACTGAAAAAGTACAATTTGTTTTCTTTATTTCTGTAAGAGAATATTTGTTAATCTCTTATGCAGAATCTTGAGACAGCTTTTTGAAGGGCTCATTTGGATGCAAAAGAATCTCAGACAATATAGGTAATCTTCAAGCTACTGTAGAATGAGTTTTGTCAAACTAATTTATAGCGATGTCTTTAAATTCCAAGGGAAAACAAACCAACTAATTAAATCTTCATGTAGGCTCTCTACAACTTGACCCAAGCAAAATGGAACTTCATAGTCTGGATTTAAGCTTTAGGTGAAACTCAGTAGATACAGAAAAGACTCCTAACAATCCCTAATTTGTTTTTTCCTGTGCACATACAATTTGTGAAAATAGAAGACACAGCCAATATTACAATGCTAAGAGTACAATAGGATGACAGCACTGGGCAGCAGAAATCCTTGTTCTGGCATCACATTCAGGAACTTAAAAAATAACTGAGACGAAAAATTTATCTAAGTCTGATCTTAATACTGTTTACATAACAAATTAGGACAAGATCCGATTTTTTCCATTCTTCTAAAATATTTATTCAACAACGCTGTTTTCACCCATCCCCCCTCTCTTCCCAAACCCACACACAGTCTGAAATGCAAGATTATTTAACTAGAGGATTCATCCTGTGTATATACAATTATATATCACTCTCTTTATCCCGCAGTGATGCATATCTGCCAGAATGACTATGTCTTTGTCTCTCCAAGTTCTGGTCTCTGCAGCGGCAGGGGAGTTAAAAATCAGCACAAGAGAGAAAGGTCTGATGGTGTGCCAATGTACAATGGCAGAGAATTCAATAACAAGCTGCAGAGACAGTGGGCTTTTATCAGACACATTCAGAAGTGGTGGTGGCTACACGTCAATGCTGGACCAGAGTGTGTTACTGCAGAGTGCGACCGAGTGTTTTCCCCACAGGCAATACACTATTATTGACTCCCCCCATTAACATGTAGGGTGGATATACATTTATTGAAGGTTCTAATGGAAGGCTGAGGGACTCCTATCCCGAGGCCAGAGCAGAAAGACAGCCTATCACTTCATGTAATGGTAGCCCATGTGTGACAGACCTGACCTACATTTCCCCCCTTTCTTTCTCACAACAGCCTGTCACTGTTTTAAGAAGCTATTTTCTGAGAGGTATAAAAAGAAATGCATGCTAGAGCTGCAGAGTTAATGTGTTATATTGGAATATTATTTATAAACCTGCTTTAAAAGACTAGTTTAGACTAGAAATGAAGTATGAGAGCTACCATAACACACACACACAATGAAAAACAATGAGTCCTAATGATTCTGAAGTGGTTATAAACCCCATACAATGAACACTAGGTAGAAATGATTCATACATATCTAAGACACTGCAACAAAATGGAGTATAAGACTTAAAAGTAAGAACAATTCATGAAGCTGCCTTAATAAAAATAAAAAGGGCTAAGGTCTGCAATTAGTACAAATTTCATAATAATTCCAGCTATTAGGAATAATGCCCCCTAACGTTTTGTTGGAAGCAATTCAGTGGTTTCAGTAGCTAATGTATGTGTAGCAAGAGCTATAAATAATGGATCTATGCTGGAAAGTAGGACAAGAGTGAAAGAAACATTTGGTTCAGCACTAAACAGCATTTTAAAATACCATCTAACTACCACTCCCAGACCCTGCTTATTTAAAGAGCTGTTGCCACTACAGCCCTCCTTGGCAGGAACCTACCACGCTGCTGCAGGTCATACTCTTTTTTTGTCTCTTCGTTCCCTAGAATTTTCCACGCTTGATCGATTTCGATGAACCGCTGCACGCGCTCCTCCACTTCTCCTGCTGGCACATCTGCCTCCTGCTTGTCTGGATGATACTGCCAATCCAAAAAAAAAAGGGGGGGAAAAACAGAGAACAAAGTTAAAGGGAGTGGAGGTGAGGATGGTGGGAGAGGAGCAATCAATAATGCATTTGATATTCAGTTAGCAGGACAGAGAAAAGGAGAAAGTGGGAGCGGAGCTGCCAAAGGAAGGGGGACACCGATGCTGGGCACAAAAGTGCCAATTGAATCAGCCCACTGAAATGGCAACAGACCCACCAGTGGCACAAATGTCACCACACACACCAACGGCGTTTTCTGGACAATTTGCTGATGGAATCACTGGTCTTATGGGCAATTTACCTACAGAAAGTGACTACCACAAACAGGAATAGGTGCCTGCAGAGGACCACGACACGGGAAGGAGAAGAGGTGATGCAGGTGCTGGGAGCTCTTGTACTGCTGCACAGAGCTGGTTTAAACAAACCCATCAATGTTTGGTTCGGGCTGCTACAGACAAACTCAATGATGTATTACATGTGCCTAGTTTTTTTATGATTTAAATGGTAAATAAAATATACATGATCAAATATAATTTATATTACATGTAATTTTACTTTTGAAAATATGATTCAACATCTTTATTTCTTCCAGTTCAGTGAATCAATAGCCCTTCCCAATATTTAAAGTCATGGATCACTGGCTACAGAATTGTGTCATTTTAGTTAAGAAATGGTTATTCGAGGACATGGCTGCAAGAAATCTCACACTAAACAGGCAATAATAATTAAAATGGTAACACATTCTCTTTACCATTTGTTCTGAGCAGAGCATTTTGACTTGTGGTTCCAATGTCTACTCAAAAGAGACTCTCAAAGCTACATCTTCCTGTAGCTTTAATTCATCTCCAAGAATATATTTTTTTAATATATTTTCAATTGCTCAGGATAAGCAATGGACCAACAGGAAACAGCATTTAAAATGAGAAAGTTGCAATATAACCAGGCCTATCATCTGATAACTGTGTTATAAACCAAGATATCTCCTGCTCTGGAGCTGTACCTGCCCTTTATTGTAATACCAGTTGGGGCACTGCAACATACTGCAGATTCCAAGACTTAGAACACTTGTTCTACAAGTGTTTTAGCAGATTTCTGATTAAGCGAATTTCTCTCTTTCAGTTTATAATTGATTTTGGAATTGTGCTTGAAAAAATCCAGAATACAAAAGAACCACTTCTCCTGGAGTCTGTTTGCTCACTGATGTATATGCCTGATATTTGCACTGATGGGTGTTACCCAGATAAATCCCCTGTACAACAGAATGTGATTTATGTGCAAAATATTAAGCTTTGGCCCAAGTTTTTTCACAAGTATTTCCCCCTATTTTTCTATACACACAGATAGATGCATCTGCAACCTCAAGTCTGGACACAAATGTGTATTTCTGTTCCCACATAAGAGTAAACACACCTGAAGTCTGCTCTGCATTCAAGACTGAGAACTACCTCACACTTGCTGAAAACATGGCAGAAGCACAGCTGTGATTCGTAAAGGCTCATCCCATAGAGATCCTTTTTCTATGTCCCCAGCTGAAGATGACAAAATTCTAAGGTGCAAACAAAACCAAAATATTTTGATCACTGCATTTACTCGTATTCTAAATAGATAACTGTCAGATGTTTTGACTGGTCACAAAGACCACACCTTCTCAGAGGAGTTTCTTACAAATACATGGAAATATCACTGGCCAATTGCCCAAAGCAGAGCTAAGAATATTAGCTTCTCTCCTGCCAAGAATGTTCAGAAAACACTCCCACAAAATTGGTCACACTTTTCCTTTGTTGCACCAAAACTTTACGTGACTGGTTTAGCTTTTAACTTCTTTCCTACAGATTTGGCAAATTTAAAATCCGTACCATATGCAAGGTTTATATTAGAAAAACTACAATTTCATGTAACTAGTATTAATTGTAAGGGACCCCCTACTTAAAACACCTATCTATATCTATTTCTCTCCAATTTGGTCTCCATGCTTTCTGAACCTATTTGCTCCTTCCTCTGCTGGGCTTTTTCCTCTATTACTATCTAATGCCTTTAGCAGACTACATCGACACTAAGAAAAATCCCCAAATCTCAGCTATTGTACTCTAATCCTCCTTTTTTTCCTTTTAATCCCAGTGACCCCATTTCATCTGAGTTTGTGTACCTGTTCTTATTGACTCTCTTTTCCTACTCTCCAGCTTGCTGATCATAAGCCAAGAATGCTTCTCTCTAGCAAAAATCCAGTCTTGATTCAACTGCCCATGCCCCTCTTTCCTCTCCAAGACAACAAAAGATGTGCCCTCCCTCCAGCTGTTTCAGACCCTGCTCAGCCAGCTCAGACCCAGAGACACCTTCCCAAAGCAGCTGAAGTTCAGGGGGAGTACTCAAAAGCCCTCCTTTAACAATTCAGACAGGAACTGGTATCTTCCCTCACTCTTGGTCACCATATTCATGCTTCTGACCCTGCTGCCTCTGCAGTGTAACCCTCGGAGCAGCTGCCTCCACAGAGCCAGGGTGTGGTTTTGTTTGGTGGGAGGTGAAATATGATGGATGTTCCCGGTCTCCTCTTCTCCCATTCAGCCTTATTTCTGGGTTAATCTCAGCTGCAACCACGAACGGGCTCCGTAATGAAAACAGACAGGCCTGTTTTCTACTCGACCTACCTCCTTCTACTCACACTGAACTCCAGCTCATCTCTCCCTCCATGCATCCAGTTTTAAGTTTTTCCTCCAAATGCTGGAGTCCCTCCACGTCTTCTGCAATATCACTTCTCAAAATCTGTGCAAGTTATCTTCCTGTCATTCATACCCACCATCGCAGTGCTGTTCTCAGCCACACTACTGGATACGTTTAAATCTTTCCAGCTGCATTATGTGTAGCAATTTTAAGCACCAATACTTTCATGAAAATAGCTTTTTGCTGAGCACTCATCCTGATTACTGTGTTCAAGAATAATTTTTACTAAAATATTATTTAATAGGCCTTTATAGAAACAATACAGGATCTTTTCCCAGGTCCAGCAGAGGGAAGGGAAAAGTGAGAAGGCTGGAGATATATGCCCAACCTATTTTTCCTTTATTATATCTGTACTAGAAGTAATTTGCTAACTGTCTTCCATTACTAAAGAATTTACATCATTTTACAGCACATGATGCTTTGCAGTTACTGTGATTGTTAAAAAATAAACCAATTGATAATGGAAACATATTAGTTCATCTGTTAACTATAAAAAATTACCTTACACATGCACACAATACTACTGCTCACTCCCATGATTATCTTAAATGTCACAGTCACGGTATTTCTTGAGGACTCTGGTTCTTGGTCCAAGGGTTAATTCAAAAACAATTTCTTAGGGTTTTCAATTGCTTCAGTTTTTGAAATAGCTAAAAAAATTCAAAACACATGAACGTTGAAGTCCAAACCTCAAATGAAAAACACTTTAAACAGTATCTGTTGGAGACCTGGTGAAACGTTTAGCACTTCAGGGAAACAGGAAAGCAGGCTAACACAAACTTAACTTACGCCCTTTTCAATGACAGTATCAACACTGTAGCTATATAAAGCAACTGTATTCAACTTTCTTATTTTTAATATATATCAGATTGTACTTTTCAGCAGGTTGGATATACTGAGAAACAACATATCACCTGATAAAAACACTAAAAAACAAGTTCAGTTTATAGTTCTACAACTATCTGAAAATTTAGACATTTTTCATGGAGAATTTTTTAGGTAAATTAATTGTATTTCATTATGCTCATCTATTGCCTTTGATACCTGCTACTGAATAAAGAACAAGCAAACAAACTCTGTCTCAGAAAAAAAGGTGTAAATGTTGTTACACTCACCAAATAATTAGAACTGTAGACTATGAAAATTCCTTCAGTTACAACATCTATTTTATTTATTATATTCTTATTTGTACACTGAACCACACGATTATGATTTCACCCACAGGATTTGTATAAGAATTTGGAACACTACAGCACATTCAACTCCTACACTCTGCATTTCTGCCTACTTCATACTCCATGAAGTTTGGACCCTTCTGCATTTTAGGAACAGCAGAATCAATCAATCTCTGGCCTTCAACCCCTGGAAGTTAAGGAGGACAATTTAGTCAATAGCTGCAATGGTGTTACATCTCAGTAACACACCAACAGCCCCCGGGCGGGCTGAGCAGATCCAGCCCCGCGGCGACACGACGGGTCCCGCCCTCCCGACACTTGCGCGAGTTCCTTATTCCTCACGCAAAAAATCTCATAGGGTGATTTTCGTCAAATTCAAATTAGCAATCCGGAACTCTCCAGTTAAATCAACTTTATCTACATTATTTTTAACAGGTGCTCATGAATTTATTTTTCAAAAGGCACTGCACCCAGCGAGAACCAACTTAACATGGCTCACTGGGAGGGGCGAGGTGAACACACAGGCTGAAGTTTTCCATGCAATCTGTAATCACTCCCTAAACTGTGGAATACTCGGTAATTAAACTACTTATTATAGCAAACTTTAAGTAAGAACTACTTTTCCACATGCCAACTTGAAAAGACTTGATTACTTAGAAAAGGTCAAAAAAGCACTACCCCTTTTCAAATATTACTTTGCACATTACCATGGCTATTTTGCCTCGTGTATAAAGGGTATTACTTGAAAAACCAAAGATGAACCACATCTCTAGTTCTTTTCTGTGAAAATGACTACTGCTTCCAAAATTTTACTTATGTAAAAGTTAATAATAATGCTTTCATATATTACTATGTATTTCAGATAACTGTAAAAAAACTCTCTGCTGAAGTTACATGGCTTTTAAGTAAGTCTATTTAAAATGCAAATTTTCTATTTTTTTCTGACTGAGGAAACTAAAGGGAGAAAAGTTCTAATTTTTTTCCAGGATTGAATCTAAGGAATACTCTCCATTTCTGCAACTTTATCTTTCCTACTTTCCAGTATTTTATGTGAAGCTGTTGAGTGCAGAAATCTTCAGCAGAAAATAGAAAGCAATATAAAAAGGATGAACCAGATGGGGCTGCATTAAATCGTTGATCTTCTCTCCTGAGACAGCTGTTTTGGAGAAATATTTTCAGACATCTAAATATTTATTATACACATTTTAGATTCTGCCCCCTTCCACTCTCATAGGGAAACCATTTCATTATTAAGGTTCTACAGTTCAACAGTAAAGGCATAGAACAATGACGATGAAACCATCAGAGCTCAAATATTCAGGTTAAACTATTCTGAACTTACTATCATGAGTCATAAAGTAACCATTAAATAGTCAGTATTACCAACAGTTACAGCACAGTAAATTTCTAAACTATCTGATTTATTAAAGACTTTTAACTCTGAAATCATCTACAGTTTCATGGAATCACCTTGTGAAACTGAACAGTCAAGTTTAAATCAGTTCTGAATCCAGCTACATTTTCATAGGAAATGTGTGCCTATATTTGAATAAGGGATATATTTAAAGCTGGAGATGTGCCCTATCTTCCTGAGTAAAACAAGTAGTAGGGTTTTACCAGATGCATCCAAGTAGTTGTGCTTTTGAAGGAACTACATTTAAGGACTAAATCGAAGCTTTGAATAAGAGTAAATGATAGAATATTAACATCTCAAAATAACTGAGTACCTTTTAGCATCCTTCTCCCTTTCTCCACATTAGGCATGTAGCAGTGGCTACAGTGGTTTTATAGCCTCACAGTATTTCATCCATGTAGTGCCACAAGTACAATTTCAAGCCAAGTATGAATTACCTTTTTCTTTTTTTAAATTATAAAAGTATCTGGAAGCCGCAACAATTTCTGCACTACAACACCTCCTGGAATTTCTAAAAAGATTGAGGAAATTGTAAAAAGATGCATGTTTATATTAAAAATAAGCAGCGATGAAAGACACTCCAAAATGGTCAGGGAAGAGAAATCCAACCCAAACTCTACTGCCTCATCTGGAGAAGGTATCATTTTGGCAAGTGAAAGAACTGAATCAAAACTGCAAACAGAAGAGGTAAAAGTCATGAAACTGGTATGCAAAGGGTTGGCTGGATTAACACAGCAGAAGTGCAAGGTGCCAGGGATAAGCATGGACAGTGCGAGGTGACAGCAGGACACACCAACATCCACGGCCACCGCAGGAGAGGGAGGTGAGCGACAGCGAGTGGCCAGGACAGCTGTATACTCTGCTGTTCAGAACAGGAGAATGAGGAGGGGGGAAACATTGGAAGCAGTTGGATGAAGAGAAAAACCCAAGCCATTATTTTCCAATCACATTGCCAAACTCATGGCTGGAATCCAACAGAACGAACCGTTGACTCCTTACAGGGACCACAGAGATTAATACCAAGCACTTTTATAAATCACATTATCAGTATTTGGGGGTTCAATCTATTTATTCTTGTATCAAAGCTCAATATTGAACAGGCAATATATTCAAATTTCACAATGAGAACTCTCCCTCAGAGTCAACATATGACAACCTGGTTAATAAGTCTAAACTGTTAATTCATTTATAACACACTATGATACAAGAAATGTTAACATTCTTTCAAAGACAAAACTGGCCTAAGCAGGCAGAACAGAAAGCACAATGTAAACAGTCTTGGGCTATACAAAGTTTACCAACAAACCAGCATGTTGCACTCTGACAAAACACACAGACCATTACCAGTATGTCCTTTGCAATATAATAAAGTGCATCCTTTTAACGAAGCAACAAGATCAAAATACATAAGCTAATGTGAATTACGTATCAAAATTGGAAACTATGTTTAAAAACATTTCTCATGCTTTATTCAACATTTATACATTATCAGATGTAATTGTGTTATCTACAGGTTAAGCTGATGAAGTCAGGACAGAATCTGTCAAGTGTTCTCATCTGACAGAAGCATTCATAGGTCCATGCAAATCTGTCTGTAGACCACAGAGCCCATCATAACACTTCACATCATATTAAAGTGAAGCTGCAAGACAGTCAACATTAAGAAAAAAAATATTAACCAGCTATTTCCTATTTAACTTCCAATTGATTCTGAATTCTTGTTACATTTCCTCTGCCTTTAAATAAATCATTAATTAAATAAATCTGAGTAAATTTAATGCCAGTCTGTTCTTAGGAGGAAACTCCTTTGCCCCTGCTTACAATATATGTAGTAAATACCAGTTTTTAGTGGGACTTGCCAATAAATCTCACCCCTTGACACAGTGTCTGTTCATACTCAGTTTTTGGCTGCTCTGCCACAAATGCCAACAAAGGGACCAATTAATGAAAACTTTCTTGATACATTCCCAGTGGATGAATGTCCGCCTTGCAGAAGGTACCTTGACAACATTCATCTCACACAGGCCAAATGCTTGCTCTGTGGTAGCAATTAAGACACCACCAGCCTTGGCGAGATTTAAACCAACAACCAAATCTGTGTAGATTGGAACAAATGCTCATAGAAATCTGGAGAAATTAACTGCTAAACAAGGGCTGGACTGGGTCATATAATTGCATCCATTTCTCCAGTTATTTACAGACCACTAGGACACATTTTTGTAAGAATGCAATTACAATTCCTAAAACAAAATTCCTCAAACTGGCCACATGACCACAGTACTTAAGCCACATTAATATATACCTAAGAGATCAAAACCTGGTCTAAATATTTTCAAAAGTCAAAATAGTACAGTAGGCTGACATTGTCTGTATTTGTATTCAATTATTGTCTCTTTCTGCAAAAATATAGTGTTCAGTCTTCATCTTCCCATTGCTCTGGAATCAAGTGTGGACAATTAAGCTTAGTGGGGCATTCCTCCTTTTTCTAAAATTACATTTGGAAACAGAGGAGTTTTGTTGCTTTGATCCAGAAGTGCCTCTCTGAAAGTGTCTTACTGCAGACTGTGAACACGAGAGATTGGTGTGACAGCTGGTGGCAAAGCTCTGCCTCTGCTGCACAGTTCAACACTGACCTGGGTACCCACCCTGAAATCTCTGTCCTTGGGAGGTTCAAAGTATGGTTGGTTCAGGCCCCAGACCTCATGAAGGCATTCTGTTTCTTGGTCTCAGGGCTCAACAGATTTGTGTTTAAAACTATCCAAATTATCAAACTTCTCCATCTGAAATACCACAGCTAAGCTTAACACAGTGCAGGAGAGAGAGTTCCCCTCATCTCGCCACACTCCATCAGAATTGCACATTTCCAGTTCTAAACTGTCATTAGGAGGCTTGTAACAATATCTTCAATCAAATTCTGCAGTACATATTGGAAGTTCCAGATCAGTTGATAAAGCACCAAAATATAAAGCTGAACAGTCTCCCTGCTGGACACAGCACGAGAAAGGAACCATATAATGCAATTACATACAACACTCCAAGAGCTGTATAATTACCTTTAAAGTTAACATTTTAGCTAATTTTACATACATTGTCACACTGAATACTTTAGGCCACAAATCCCTATCAGCATGTAATAGCATTAACACACATATCTGGTAATACCCACGCCATGTATATGTCAGCTATGTCTGAGCAATCAAGCACAACGCCTCCAAATGATCATTTATTCTGGTTATGGGCATGAAATGCAGAGCAGAATCCATCCAGACTGGCTGCGGTGCTTTAGGGCTGAACTCCTTCTTGCACAATCCATTCTGTGATGGGTTTTAAATCAGAACAAATTATAAACTCATTTATTAAACTGGAATTTGAGAAAAGCAGGTTTTAGCCACCTGTGATGATGAAGGAAAAAGGGAACAAACATGCACATGGCCCCCACCCTGTGGTACTCACAGAAAGAAGCCATTTTCCAACTTCACCAGCTGAACTCATAAAATTAGACCAGCTGAACTCATAAAAAACTACACTGGTTTTACAAAAACAAACCAACAAAAAAAGGTTATTTAATAAAAGTATTCTGAAACAGGGTTTATTTCAGTAAAACAAAGAAGCTTAAACTGCAGGAGAAAATGAGTTAATTTGGAAAAAAAAATCTTTGTTTTAAAACATGTAAACATTAAACTTCTATCACTGGAGGAAGGAGAATCTCTGAATGAAGAGTATTAATTAATTACTAATATATTTATACAAATAATGGGGAAAAAACCCATTACTTACCAGTAGCTAAATAATTTTGCCATATGACCTTGCTGGATTCAAAGTGCTTCTCACTTTGGAAGGACTCGAAAAACTCTTAAACACTGCAATGTAACTGGAAACCAGATAGAGTGGAAACCCAGAGCACTGTGGTGCTCCTCTTAACTCAGAATAATTTTTAAACTTAGAATGATTTTGCTTGCCATTATATCACAAGGTCCATCAGGAAATCTTAGTGTTCTACTATTTCTCTCTTACTACTCAAAAACACACGAGAAAGAAAAATAGTTTTATTTAAAAAAAAACAACCTATTTGTAGATCATCTGTTATGTTAAAAAACACCTAAACAAAAAAAAGGCTACACAACTTACAAGCAAAACTTGTACAAAACACAGGGTTGATAATTTGATATGTGCTGCTTCTATGAAGTATTAATCATCCCCAGCTTTCCCCAAGCTTCCAGTGGAAAGAGAAATATTCCAGCATTGCAGACTTCCATCCCTGGCTTTTCCACAGGCCTGTTTTGCATATAAAGGTCTTGTCTAGTTGCCACCCTGAAGCAACATCACACTCTGGGCCCTGTGGCCTACATGGTCCATCAGGTACTAATTAGATAGCATGTTCTGTCAACACTTTCTTGCTCTTCTTCTATTAACTGATCATCCTGCCCAATTAATACAATGCAACACAGGTTCTGAAATTCTTGAGATCCTTTACCTGTGAGAAACAAGGATGAAGGGAAAAAACACCCTCCAAAAGGATCACAAGGTAACTGCACCTGTCCAAGACGTGGAGTGACAATAACACCACTGTGCTGAAAGGTTAATTATGTTCCTAACAATATTCTCTAGAGCCTAAGCTTGTTTTTCAATCTAATAATAAAGAGTAAACACAAGCAAAAAAAAAAAAAAAATCAAAACTTACTTCATCTAACAGGCTATATTAAATTTTGAGACGTTAACAGCTTATGAAAAAGTGAAGGCTGCAAAACTAAACTCACTTGGCCATTAACAGCATATTTATCATCACAGTATTTGCAGTTAATGTTACCACTGTTAGATACTATGGACCAGAAAATAAGTCATGAATACTGTGCAGATCCTACAGCATACTAATGCCTCCCATGCACACATGAGCCCAAACATCTGCCCTTACAGTCACATGCAGTCAAAACAGCCATAAAACAGCATTTTATAAAACCTTAAAGAAATAAAATACATGTTTTCTCCATTTATGACACTGCACTAAAGACACCAGAAGATAAAAAACAAACGACAAAGCAGCCGCGAAATACAACGCGCTACTGCCACCTAATGCTTGCCAGGTTACAGCAAAGCACGTCATTGTTCCTCTCCACCACACCAAAGACAAGACCAGAACGAGCAAAAAAGTTTACCCTTGGTTTTAAATATTTGCTTCCCATTTCCTCCCCTGCAGTCTTTCTGAACTGAACTGCTGTGATCCCTTCTTGAGCACAAAGACTGTAACAGGCAAGACGTGTGTTCAGTGGACTAAACATGGGACTTGTATGTCATCTGCAGAAATACCAGGGAGGTAGCACAGGTATTTCAGCAGGGACAAAAGGTGAGAAGTGAGTACGATAACTAGGTCGGGGTTCCACACCCGTGTGTGTTTTTGTAAGCTCTCCCCTCTCCAGTAACTAGCACAATTCAGTATTGAAAAGCTTCACGTGACAAGAGCTTGGCAAAGGGCAGGAGGGGGGAGGTGGTGGAGAGAAAAAAAGAAAGAAAGAAAAAGAGGAGTGGTCTTAAGTTAAAACAGCACAAAACAAGATTATTTTGAAGATGTTTCACTGATTTCGCAAAGTACTCTCTCCAAAATGTGAATCTTGTTCACTTCCATGAAAAGAATGATTCCAGGTCTTAAACTTGCCCTCCTAGCCCACAATCCAGCTTTTCAACATGCTCACTCAATTGGCAGAAGTTAGCAGGGAACATGGAAAGAGCCTGCTTTTTCCACTTGCAAAGGGGAGAAACAGAAAGTGAAGAGTTCCTTGTGACATTGAATCTTTTCATACAGAGATTTAAACTTCCCCAAAGGATGTCTATCCAAAGACAGCTGGACAAAAGAGCAAGGAATTTATCTTCTTGATTCATTACTTCCATCCATCTCTTCTTCCTTTCCCCCCCTAAGTACAATCAATCTTTAAGCTTTTTAACAACTTTAGCCTTCCCCTACCTGATCTTGTTATCTGCTTTGACACTGATTACAGCCTCCACTGTCCATCTCCATGATGATTCTTACTCATAGGAAACGTTCCTCTGAGGAAATATAAAAGACGACAGTTTCATTTTCCTTCTAATCTCTTAGAACTTCTCCATTCTATGGCTTTTTTTCTAACATTGCTCAGCGATCAACTAGCTGGTGAAAACTGTCCATTTTCCTCCTTATGCCATGATCAGAAATTGTTATCTACGTATCAGTCTGAGCTTCCCACACAAAATTCAACTGCTTGCATGTTTAACACACATTATTCATTTTTCCCATAACCTTCTGGCCAGACATAACCACTGTTATACACAACATTCAGCACAGCAAACCTGCAATTTCACTTGAAACAAGTAAAATCCATCAGAATAGAAATATTTCAGAGGACATTATTGGTGCTATAGCAATTACTACAAAGTAGTATTTGCTGTGACCTAAGGTATTTGCAGCAAAGCACCCTCAAGACAGCACACTGGAGGAAAAATGAATTTTTTCCTAATATTTTAGTTATTCATTACCAATGGATAATTTAAAAAGAAAACACTCAGAGACAATTCAAATTGTTCTTTCAATGAGCCAGAATAAAAAAGAAGTTAGGATTAAATGTACACAGCAACGTGCAACAGTTAAGCACACCACATAACTGGCATTCACTACAGTAAAAACAGAGAATGGGACTATCAATTCAGTGCATCAAATTCCTTAACATTACTGGAGTCCTCTGAAGTGCAATTAAAAAGTGCATAGATTAAATTATACTGTCATAAACTCATTAATCAGCCTGTTTGGGCTATTTTTTTAAAAGCTATCTTGCTTAAACAGACTTCAAATGTCCTCAGTCTTTTCCCTGATTAAACCAAGAATTTCACCACAACATCTTAGACACTTAAATCACACAGGTTGATAATCTTGATTTCCATCAGGGTTTTGAATGGTTCTACTATTCACTGGAAAATCTGAAGTCTTTTGTCATGTTGGGCATGAATCTGGGATGAGAGTCATCTGAAAAATCTGAAGAGAAATCTGCTTTTGCTCCTCAGTACTTAGTGTCTGCTGCTCCACTTTGTCCAATGTAACACTCCATGAATCTGCTACTTTAAAGCACTTGCAAAAATGAATAATTGCAAACTCTTGTTTGGAATCTTCCACAAGATGAGACAGATAACCTACTGCACTGACAAGAGAAATGGATTACACTCCTGCAGCAGCAATAACTAGTCCATCCTACAGAAACCAAAGTAATGAACTTAGTCCTTTCACCCCCTATTCCCCAATCTCTGCAAAGATCCAACCCCATCAGACTGAGGAGTCTGATCAAACAACAAGTAATTACCTCATGTAGCTTTCATATTAAATATTCACACCTCTCACCCTTTTCAGCTCTTGAATAAACTTAATGTGGAAATTAAACGCAAAACTTTTAATTTCTATTGATATAAAAGAAAATCAACTGTTGTCTAAATAGAAGAAGAGTTTGGCTAATGAAGGCATGAAAATGAGAAGAAAAAACAGAAGCTATGGTTACAAAAAAGTGCATATTTAGAAACAGCTTCTCTTCCATTTTATTCTCTTCCACAGCTCCTTATTTTCTAATCATGAGTCCCCCAAGATCTTCAAAATGTATTTTAAAAAGTCCTTTTGAAACCACGCTATACAGCAGGAGAAGATAAAACAATATCCACCAAAAACTAGCAAAGAAAAGAAAAAGAAAACAAACACCATAAAATTTACAGGAATACAAAAGCAACAATAAAAAGCATAAAAGGAATCTAAAGTTCCTTTAAAATTTCTGGCTCCTGTGCTCCCAATCTACACTATTAAATGTTACATTAAAGGATGTTCTGTTGTTCAGGCACAGGCTAATGTGGCCTTAGTCAAACAGTGATGCCACATAAACGGTTAGGAAACTTGTTTAGACAAATGCTACTTTCATGAGAAATCCCATATTGTGTTACAGAAGAAAACCCAAGACTAACAAAGGAAACATCCCTCCACAAAATGGAAACAATCAGCGTTGCTCAAACACTGAAAAAACGGGCATGAACCTTTCCAGCTGACATGGACAGCAGTGCCTGAAGGAAACCCTACAGGATGCTATACCTGGCTGAGTAACATCTGGCAGGAGGGCAGGGACAGGCAGTTTGGGGCACCAACCTTCAGCTGGCCCTGTGACTCGCAAGGCAAACAACTTTCTGCAAGCCAAGGAAGTCAAATCCTTGGATACCCCACAACTTCCTAAGCACTGCTGAGCACAAAGTGCAGCCCTTTTGTATTGTCCCCCCTACCCTCAGTCTTTAACACAGTATTCCAATGTATATCATTCATTTTCCAATTCATTTGGAATACCTAGAGACAGACAGAAACCTTTAAGAGGTCAGATTTAAGCATAATGCAAAATAATCCAAGTCCCTATGGCACTTCAGCTACAGATGACACTGTGGGAAGCAGGCCTTGAAGAATAGAGGAGTCCTTAAAAAAAGTATTAACAACTGTAACTGTAACACTTGCACAACACTTCAAAAGTTGCAGGTAGTTTTGAGTTTTTGTTCTCTTGAAACTATTTATTTTAGCTTTCCACATCTCTGGGCGGATCTCTACAGTACTTGAAGCCATTTGAGATCACAAAATAATAGGTTAGGCCCTCCTTGAATTGTAACTTTTAAAATGGACACGAAAAGTTACATATTAACAGAATTTAGCACTCAGTTGAGAAAGCATTTGGGTGTAAAACACACATAGAAAACCACGTACTTTCCTAAGGCAGCATAATTTGCTTAATACTTTAGTTAACATGGTAAGTATATCCAAATAAAAACCTAAGCATCACAGCCCCATGTGCAGACAGCACCTTCCTATCTTGGGCAATGCCAAAAAAAGTCAAAAGCATCTTCAGAAGTTTTGACCCTTAAAATCAGAGCCCTGAAGCACACTGTGACTATGGCACAAAGACTCCTTTTCATGCATATCACATCAGTATTTAATAAAAAAAAAAAAAGGCAACCACTCAACAACAATTAAAAAAAACCCATGTCAGCATTACTTAAAAAAATTCATAGCCACAGTGACAAAACAAGTCCAAGCATAATCTGTGGAACCACACAAACTCATAAACTAGTTTGGATTGGATTTAGTCATGGTGATGGCTGGAATGATGCATTCCTATCTGGACTGATCACTAGTTTGGTGGTAATTTAACTTCTAATTTGAGGTTGGATGTGGTTGGCAGATTTCCCCATCTGCAGTAAGGAAGCAACTTTGGCAGCGTGTCCTCACAACTCCAAAGGGACACACCTTTCTGGTGGCTCATGAAAAAAACAACAGAATGCCCTACCTACCAGAATTCACTACTGAGCTTTTGTTATTTAATAACACTCTATCTAGGCAGTCTTAGCCTTTACAGAACTGCCCCATTTAAGAAAGGAATAGTCAAGAGATGGAGGTGGAAAGGTAAAGTCATAACCTAGGACAGGACAGCAGCTGTAGAGGAAGAATCCAAGGTTTTCATTCCTTGAATTTAAATAACACCATTTACAACTAGGAGAATCCATACCAAGCCCATTACTTGTCATTGCCCTTCTGTAACAGCAGGAGCCAAAACTGGATTGCTCTAACAGAAGGTAAGTAAGTACCTCTAAAAAGAGCACTTCTTATTAAGCCTCCCCTCAAACACCTCATTAGGTACTGTCTACTGTTATGTCAAGAACAGAAAGATATTTAGCTAAGATGCTGCTCAGAAAACTGCTTCATCTGCACCTTCTTTGACCATGGACATTCTTAAGTCATAAACCCAAGCAGCAGACTAAATTTTTTCATTTTTGATGACTTATTAGGAATAATGAAATAATGAAAGGGTCAATTTTTTTCACAATAGTCAGTATCTGAATACTCACTTTCAGCCTTAAATGACAAAGTTTATCTAAATGACTGACAGACCACTACAGAAAAGTGAACTTTCCCACTATAATAACACAAGCTACCTACAAAATGTCCTACAGGCCAACCCACCAGGGCTGCTTCTTCCTTAAAGCACTTCAGATGACCTCATGCCTGCTGAGCATTTGAGCTCAATGGGACATGGGAAAGCATTCCTGATGCACTGAGGCAAGGAAAAGATGGAAGGTGGGACAGGTATGTCATTCAGATTGTGGTTTCCTGACTCTAACATGTTTGAAGATGAAGGAAAGAAGGAAAATGAGAATGTGCTGCTTTAATTATTTTCTGTAATAATCATATCATGTATTTCAAACATAAGGCAAAATTGCAATTAGAAAATTTATTTAAATAAAAAATTGAATACAAGTCCCTCGAAACACTTTCACAGGTTGCTATATCACATGACAATATTTTAAAAATCTAATAACTATTTCAGATTCAACACAAACATGGTCAGTTTTATTAAACAGCAACAAGAGATCTTACACAAACATAGCTATTGCAAGATGATTAATTCTACCCTTCACTTTTATAATCCTTCAAACTCATCTTCTGGGGTTGCAGCTTCTCTAAATAATTGAGCTAGTGCTTAAAACTTCTTAAGTAGGCACTTCAATACATAGTAATTTCTGATTTGAAAATATTGAAAAGCTCAAGGCACTCTTGACTTTGGCAGCTCCAATGTCAGAATAATCAGAACACTTATGTGAAAGCATTATGCTGGTCTATGTAGCTTCTTTCTCTGTGCATCAATTGATCTTTCCTGCATGGTGTACCTTAAATCTTCAGAGGATGAGGTAGCAGAAGCTGCTCATTATAACAAACACAATATGGACAATAACCCAGTAAGTAACCAGATTACATTTAGAAATATTTTCCAAACTAACATTACTTTCATAAGTGGCTGAACTACCCAGACAAGCAATATACTACTCACTTGCTCATTTTATGATGCTGTGGGTTTTCTTATATTCTACATAGCAGTTAAACATAAAACATCCTGCTGCAGGGATATTCACACTCCATCCACTAGTTAAAATTCCCCTACATCTTTAAAAAAATATTAGACATTACAAGGTATTAAGGGAGAATGTTCCATATACACTGAGCTATGGCAGACTACACACCATCAGTGTCCCTTTTCCTACTGAGATACCTCACTACATCCTTTTTCTCTCCACATATGTCCATGATCTCTCTCTCCCTTTCATCACTTCTGCAAGTCAGGGTGCCTTTCTCAGCCAGCTCGTGTGTAGGATGTGTCCTGAGCACAACTTCCAACTGCTTGCTGACCAACCAGAGCACTAATTGGTTACTCACTGCACTTTATTAGATTAGCCAACTGCCTTATTTCATAGAGCACAGGCTCCCACTGGCCAGTTACCCAAAAAGAGCAGGAGGCCCCAGGATGGACTGCCCCCAGCTCCACACCACCACGGACTGAGCAAGGAGAAGCTTTGGCTCAGACATGGCAGCACCCCATAACCCCACGGCATTTGTCTTTTAAGTACCATCTTGACACACACACCAAATTTGTGATGCTCTTCTGACTGATAAAAGTTGCCGTTACTCCAACATCTGCAACATGATCATTGCCAGCCTAAATCCCTGTTCCTCAGGCTTCCTACTGATTATTCAAGATGAACTCCTCTGGTGTAAGGGAAAACACAAACAAACACCACCACTAAAGTCAGGTGGATAAATCAAATGACAACTCTCACAGCTCAAACAGCAGCAGGAACATCAGCATGATCAGGACCTGCCTAATAAAGCAGTTTGAATTAGTGACTTATGTAACACTGAGGTTGTTTTCTACTACCCAGGCTAATAACCAACTTTTCAAGTCACAAATTAAAAATATGCCCCCTGCTTTTTTAAGGTCAAAAAAAACCCCACCCTGAGCAATGAAACAATGATGCTTTGTATTAAACTTGGTGGCTCATCTTTCTATAGCAATTAGCTTAACTTCAGGCCAGCTCCAACCAGGCTGCACTGAACTTGTTCTGCTTATACTGTCAAATTACAAATCTATTTTCTACCAGTTAGGTGAAGCTAGGGTTAGCTAACCATGATAACCTATTAAATACCTCTAAAAAGTATGCTGCTATTCAAACAAAAAATAAAAACCTTCTATTAAAAAAGGAATACATAGACTGCCTGATTTTCATTGTGAAAAGTATTTTTATGTGACTTCCAATACAAAACTCCAAGTGTTTTCATTTCCAAGGTTGAAATTCTCAGTTTAAACTCATCATGAAGTTCCTCATGAGGCAAGTCCTTTCATGAGCAATTACTGAATTTCTTTTCTAACAAACTTTAAAACAATTACCATGTAAGCAGACCTTTAACTTTACATGTATGACATCCTCTGCATTTCTTGTGATGATTGCAGAATTTAGGTGTACATAAATCTGATAAGATACAGGGTATTTTTTCTCTTCAGAAAGTCCTATGTCTTTTCTCTAAACATGTTCTATGGAGTAATCTCTTCCTGAAGTTATTTTGCTTCATTAAACTAAATTTCTATTAATATATTTATTTACTGTTGCTGAGAGTCATTCTCACTTATGCCTCATGCTCTGTTTTCAAATTTTCTACTTTTTCAAACAGATTAAAAGTGAGCACCTTAACACTTTGTCTTCACATACACACACCACCCCTTCTGATACAAGAGATAACCTTTTTAACATTGTGTGTTAAGTGGCACACTTTATTTCCTTACCATATTAAAAATAAGAGCTTCTTGCACACTACCTGCTCAAATTACACGGATTTTCTTTAAGATTAGGGCACACATTATAACAGCAGCATATAATTTTCCTGCATGATAATTTTTTTTCCAGTTGAAAGGTATCCTATAATATCATCAGCATCAACAGGAACAGACACCTGATTTTCAGCTAGACAAAGCTTATATGTTTGGTGACTTTATTTCCAGTAAAAAGCAGTTTTCAGATATAGAGCAGTTACATGAAAATTAAAAAACAATCCAGCAACTCATTCTTTGACCACAAAGTGCTAGACCAAAAGGGCATGGAAAATTTGTGCCAACAGTAAGATGGTGTAAATTCCCCCCCCCCCAATATCCTATTTTTGTTAATGTAATTTTACCCTCAATGAATTTTACACACATTCAGAAATGGAACATAAGCACTGTCCTTCCTAAAAGCTGTGTGGATTGCTTAAAAAAATCAAGTACAGAGCATAAAATCTGTTTACCCATTTCAGAAACCACCTTCTTGAAACCACCATGCATCTAAGTGTGGCTAAAAGGCTGTATGTACCCCAAGTACCCTGAAACCACCAGTGTTCCAAAGACAAAAGACTGAAGACCAAACTCCTACCACTTCAACAAGATATTCTCCAAATTTGGTGGGTTCTTTTTGAGTGTGGAAGCTGCAACTCTTCTGTGCCTCAGAAAGCATATCAGCGTGAACTTACAACTGCCAGACAAGGAATCTTTGCACTCAGATATGCTGGTTCCAAAGAACTTGTTTGGTACTCTTTTTCCTTTCATAATTACTGGCTGAAGCTCTGTTCTAGAAAAGATACTGAAGGATTAGCCTGCATACATGAAAGTTTTATTTTGCTGCTTAAACAAGCTATTTATAGAATTGACAGTGACACATGATCCTGTGCCCAGAAGTCTGTCATCTTCAGCTGCCACTGAGTGCTACAATAATGAAGCATCAAGATGATCCAGGTATCAGAGTCACATAAGCACACAAAAATGTTTTAAAATATAAGTTTAAGTTTCATTAACTTGGAAGGAAATTTTATACAGATGTTTAAGTACTTAGAAGTGCATGGAAAAAAACCAACCATCTACTTTTAGGCCAAACCTGCTTTCTGTGTCAAGTTAATACAATTCCTAAGGACAGTATTGACATGATGGATTCGACATTATCTGTAGTAAAATAATTCACTTCAATGTATGTTCTGACCTGACCAAATGAAAAAACGAAGTACAACCAAGCAAAATATGGTAAAAAGGTAAGCAAATATATTCACTCAAGTAGGGTGTCTATGTAGAGTTTTGTTCTGGGTTATTAATCTTTTTAACAAAAACAGGTAGTTTAAAAAAAACTCATCAGTTTTAAGCTAATTTGCCATTATGAAGTCATTCTTTACAAAGCTACAATTCAATCATTTTTAATTGTGTACCACTTTGTATTATTAAGGTCAATCCTGAGATATAACTGCAAATTTAGTTATCTTTTGGATGACATATGGCAAGATCTCCAACTCTTTTTAGCTTTGGAAATTTACATCTGCCTGTTCACTCAAGATGCTGAGCATACACGTGTTGACAAATACAGAAAATAGCAGATGGCAAAAAGCAAATGCTCAACATGAAGCACTGGGGATCACTGAAAAAAAGTCTTGGACTCAGACATTTGCCATTTTTATTTTAACAGCAGAATTGTGTTTAAAAAGAAATTCCACCATCTACTCTGCTTGATGCCAATGAACAGGTACGATGAGAGTATTCATGATTTCAGAATCAATGGCATATTAATTGCAACTGGTATTCAAGATGCAAGTTGCTTTACAAAGTTTTGTATTTTAAGACTATTAGCACAGTACAATCTTCAGGAGATTTCTGCTGCTGAAAACCTTGTGTACCATAAAGCTTAACATGAAATCTTTTTAAAAGGCAATGTGTTCATCTGCAATTCCAGCTCTACACTGGAGCTGTGACCAGAGTACCTAAAAACATCTACAGGCAGACCTGTTCCCTGCCCATGCCAATGGTAGCATTGCTTGCACCACCATCTTCAGCAGCAGCTTCAGCAAACCAGAGCAGAAGGGAGCTCCTGGGCTGTTGGAGCTGTGAACTAACCAAGAGCTCCAACCACAAGTTTGGGGAGCAAGGGAGTGTCTTCACCTGAACAGAACACAAAAGGTAAGACAACAGGTCCATCCAGTGCTATGCTTTTTAGTAACAATGAACACTGGATACAAACTACCACACTAGGGAGTAGCATGAGGGTAAGACAAACATACACCATCACCTTCCTTATATATCTCACCAATATCTGGAAGTCCACAGCTCATGCACCTCTGAATCACAGAGAACATTTTTTTGTGTTAGCATGGCCTGGCAGACTCTTATCAAAGTCTCACAGCTTTTTCCATCATGGAACCCCTTGCACACAACATGTGTGGCACTAACTTTCCCACTGGAACTATGTATGAGCACCTTTTAAGGAAGATACAGACTGCAGCCTCCAGTCACTCCTAGAGCCAATGGGTTTTTAAGGGGCATAAAAATAATGATGGTTTCTTCACCACCATGCTTTTAAAGACTTTGGAATGACTGTGCTAGATGCTGCAGTAGTAAGTAGACAAGTAGAGTGTGCAACAGTTCAGCTAAAAGGAAAAGATGAACAGAGACAGGACATATGGTAACAACAACAGACAAGCAGCAGATCTGCCTTGGGAAAACACCTACAAGTAAACATCAGTGTGGCTTTTTAGCCAGAGAGATCCATCACAGACACCAAAAGAAAAAAGGATTAATTTTCTCTTACACTTCTTACTGATTTTTCAAATAAAGAGCACAAACCAATTAGGTTGGAAATACACAGGTGCTTAAGAAAAGCTTGTATATTCAAATATTCTTTTCATCTTCTAAAACTTGTTAGATATAGACAGACAGTTGCAAACATTGACAATTCTCACTTCACGCACTTCAAAATAATTACATGAAAGCACAGCTCTATAACACAAAGGGTCAGTTACCTAAAAAAAAAAAAATACAGAAAAGGGACTGTGCAGTTTCAGCTCTGAAATACTTTAGATATTATTTTAATGCCATTATTATATATCGATTCAGAGGGAAAGAAATATACTAATTACATTACAGTATTCAGTTTAAATTATCTCCCTGTCTGAACAGAAAAGGTATTTTACACAGTGGTACCCCCATCATCTTCATTGTGAACAAACATGTCATTATTAATCTTCTATTTACCTTTTATCAGTAATTCAATAGAACAAAACGACTAGGAGGTCCAAGAAAACAACTATTACTATTAGAAGTGGAACTAAGAAGCTTGGTTTCCAAAGCCCTCCCCTACATTGATTATTTTAATGTTTAATAGTGAGAACCAAAGCATTTACGTCAGGTGTTGAATCTTAACACTAAGCACACAGATCAGTTTCAGACAAACAAGTTCACAGGGAGCACCAAGAAGGAGCAGATGTACAGCAGGGCTGCCTAGGCAACTGAACTCCTGAATACCAAAATGTGTAAAATTGGACCAAACTTTAAAACTGTTTTTACAGTGGTTACAAATAAATAATTAAAAAACTCCACACCAACATTAAAGATAAACAAAAGACCTCCCCAAATCCATGAATTTGTTTCAACTCTAACAAAACTCAGTCTCATGATCACTGGCATTCTCTTTACCTGATGTAAATCCCAAGTTCTTACCACATTTGTTCTGACACCTCAAACCAAGGAAGATCTGTCATGCATGTGCCCTAACACCCTGCCAATCCTGACAGTCCAGCTAGCAGCTTCCTTAAAAAGTGTCTCCTATAAAAGTGAGTTCTGCTCACCTCCTTTCTTCTCTACCAGGTCACCAGTTTTCAAGAGACTTAGGAATTTAGTTACCTTGGGAATTCTATTTGACCATCAAATTCAGTTAAAAACAGTCAACAGCATCAAAAACCACATTTAATTTCCCTCAGAAATCCAGGCCAAAGCACCTTTCGAGCAAAATGCCTGAATTCAGGGGAGGGAGTAAAACAGAATAACCAAGAATCACACAAAGTAATCTGGTAAAGCTCTGAGATTTGTATGCACAAAGAGCAGTACAGAAAAAATTAAGGGAATTCATAAAACAGGAAGTCTTGATGCACAACCAAGAACACAACTCCACAAAAATTCATCAGAAACTTTAAAAAAAAAATTAACACACTTTCCTCCTCTACATTTTCTATTCCATTACTGTTGTCTATCAGAAAAACACTTCCTTTTGTTCTTCGCATCTGGTCTTTATGAACTCAAGGGTTGCATTCAGCACACTGTAACTGCACACAGGATAGTAAATACCACAAGCATCACTTGGCAAATTACATTACTACTGCTACAAACAATGACTTTTTTCACTTGTGTGCCTGATTATCCAGTACCTGATAAACAAGTATTTGTTTCAGTTTACTTCTGAATGTTTAGCAAAGCTGGGAGACACATCAGTGTTTTGGAATCAGAACACCACAATCCCCATGGTAGCTCATGAACTCCAGAGGTTTATTTCAAACTTAAACCCCCTTCAGAGAACTGATATTATAAACACACCCTGATTGTGGCAGGGGGCACCTGTCAGGGACCGTCGATCCAGGACATTGGGAGAAGATGATTTTTACCAATGGATGAATCTGCCTGTTGCTAACTAGAGACTGCCACAACTACCAGCTACCCATTGCCATGGAGCTGTTGTTTTTTAAATGTTTTTATACTGTTCAGGTGTTACAGTCAGGATAAAGATGTATTAGATAGATATTTTTTACCATTCTATTACTTCTGTTTGTTCAATTGTTCTGACTGGTTCTGGGAACCCCGGTTACCGCCCCCTGATTGGTTCTTGTACCCCTAAAACCCCATAGACTGGCCACTGGTGCAGTGCAGCACCACCATACAAGGCTAACCACCCCCAATTTTCCCTTATAAGTTATGAGCCCTCCTTCCCTTTTCCTTTTGTGTCGTGATCCTCCCCTAACTCCACCCAAGTTCTAGAATCCTCCAACCGAACCCTGTAAGAGTCTCATGCACCCCAAATAAACCGTTCACATTTGTTCCTACCCCACACTGTGTGGACCGTTCCTTCTTCTCTCGGCGGACCACGACACCCGATCAATCATATTGATACAAAAAAATGTAAAAATAAACCCAGCAACTACTCTCCCATTGTTTTATAAAACCCACTCCTGCCTATTTTCCATAACCAACACACACTTACTAACAAGGCGAGTTTCTGGTACTTCCGTTTCAGCTCTGCCAGACTGTCCGATGGATCAGCACCCAGGACCTTGTACCAGTCCTTCTGTTGGCTCCTTTCAAAGGCCATTGCCTGGCTGGCTTTGAAATTGCTTTCTTAGCACTGTGTAAGGAAACCAAATAAACAAGAGTCACAATGTGAAAGAGAAACACAGAACGCAAAACCAAGGACACATGGCAAAAGCTCTTAAGACATCTACACCCCTACATGGGCACCACTGTTCAAAAAAGTTTAATTCACAAGGCCATTTCACTCCATTAAATCATTCAAGTGTCTCCTGTCCAAGAAATAACCCATACCTCCTTAAAAATCCTTTTGCACACAAAATAAACCATTTTGAAGCTACCCAGGTTATAGACACACCTTTTATATAGACGCTATTTAAAAGACACATTTTTGGGTTTGAAGCAATACTGTACTTATATGAGTGACATATACTAATACATGAAATAGTGAAGTACACAAAAGTGTGACATTTTGTTCACTTGTGAATGAGACGCATACAAGAAAACAAAAAGGTATGTCTTGGATTTCACACAATGACATTCAGAGCATGGATGACTCCATCATCCTGCCGGGTAAGAAGACTTGAACTTTTTTTACTATTAAAGAGCACGTAATAACAAACAAACAAAAATGAGCCAAATCATAAGAAGCTAACACAAGTCATTAAGTAAAACCAAACTAGTTGTGTGAGTTTTAATTGTGGCCATCTGTTATCAAGCTTATGGCCCAGAAAGACAAAAATAAACAGGAAAATGAAATGCCAGTAACAGCATGGCAATGTTTGAGCTTCCAGCAGATTCTTAAGCCCATTGGAATCCCAAGGTTGGAGCAGCTGATTTATCATGAACCTTCAGATAAGAAATACCACTGTCAGCAGGCAAAAGCTTTGAAATTAAACAGGTTTTAAAACTTTTTCTTTTTTTAATTGCCGGAAGAAAGAAAAATGAATTTCCCTTCCTATTTCAGCACTAAAACTTCTTCCAGGTGACCACCATCGTGGCTCATAATAAACCCTTCTCTTACGGGGAGAAAAGAGTGCTCGTTTCGAACTCAGCAGACGCACAAGCAGACCGAGGTGACCCCCGTCCCGCTTTCCCCCGGGCAACACGCGGGCTTTGGGGATCGCACTGCCGACAGGGGCGAGAGGCACTCGAGGCGGCGGAGACCGCCCCAGCCCCGGCCTCTCGGAGCGCACTAGGCCCTGCCGGAGCCCTCCCGGGCCCCCTCAGCGTCTCCCCGGTCCTGTCGAGCCCTCCCCGGGCCCCTTCAGGGTCGCCCCGGTCCTGTCGGAGCCCTCTCAGACTCCCTCCGTTCCTGCCGAGTCCCCTCAGTTCTGCGGGAGCGCCCGCCGTCCTGCCGAGCTTCCCCGCTCCTGTCGGAGCCCCTCCCCGTCCTGCCAGCA